>CAKNWT010295262.1:2141-12796 GCA_932066315.1 Andricus coriarius | reverse complement strand
GAATATTCTAACATTGTAGTTAAAAAATTCATCTCTTTAGTTGAACAACAAATTTGTTTAAAATTGAACCATCCAATTTCAGGTTAAAAAATTACCATTTTTAGTTGAAAATTAAACTATTCTAGTCAATAAATCATCATTTGAGTTAAAAATGTATAAGCTTGGCTGCAAATTAATTTTTTTAACCGAAAATCCAGTAAAAGACTCATCATTTTATTAAAAAATTGATCACTTTGGCTGAAAATTTGTTTGTCTTTTTTTGCAGGAAATTTTTTGGTTGAAAATTAATTTTTTAACTGAAAATTAAACTATTTGGTTGAAAGTTTGTCTTTTTTAGTTGAAAATTCATCCCTTTTCGTGAAAAAACGTATTTTTCGGTAGAAAATTATTCTTTATGTTTCAAAATAACCTTTCTTGTTTGAAACTTTATCTTTTTGGTTGAAAATTTAAGTATTCATCATTTTAGATGAAATTTCATCTTTTAGATTGAAGATAAAAGCTACTTGGTTGAAAGTTATTCTTTTGCTGAAAATGCATCCATTTGGATCAGAATTCATTTATTTCAGTTTAAGATTCATCATTTTAGTTTAAAATTTGTTGTTTTTTTTCTGGAAAATTAATTTATTAACTGAAAATTTAACTATTCCACATTGTTGGTTAAGAAATGATATTTTTTAGTTCAAAATTCAACTATTTGGTATATTTTTACTAATTACTAGTAAACGAATCGGCACTATTTGAATTAGTAGAAAACTACTACTAGTTAGTAGTTTTATACTAATTCAGATTTAGAGAGTAGATTACTTTAGATTAGAACTGAATTACTCAGATTATAAGTGGAGTACAATTGTTTCACTGTGGACTACAAGAATATTACTTCAGATTGCAAGTGGATTACTTCATAATACTAAGATTACTCCGCATTTGTTAAATTACTCCGGATTTTAAGTGGCTAACGTCAGATTGAAACTGAATTAATTTAAATTGGAACTGGATCACAAATGGATTAATCCGAGATACTGGTACTACTGCAAATTACTTAAATAACACCGGGGTACAAGTGGTTTACGTCGGAATATAGAGATTAATCCGAATTTATTGAATTATTCCAGGTTATAAGTGGATTACTCTGGATTAGAACTGAATTACTTCAATTTATAACTAGATTACAAATGGATCACTCAGGATAACAAGTATATTAAAACAGATTACAAGTGGATTATTCCGGGATACTGGGATTACTTTGAATTTGGTGAATCACTTTGGATTACAAGTGGATTAATTCCGATTAAAATTGAATGACTCCTGATTAGAACTGGATTGCAAGTGGATTGCTCCAGATTATAAGTAGATTGCTAAAGATAAAAAGTGGACTAATCTGGAATACTGGCGTTACTTCAAATTACTGTAGTTTCACCGGATTAAATGTGGATTGTTCGGCCAGCGAATTGCAATAGTTATCTACCCCTCAACATTTTTTGCTGTCTAAAATTACCAAGTTTAGTTGATTTGGACTGTAACCAGTAATGATGAACAAAATATTGCTGCACACAGGCTGAAGAAGAGAATTCTTGTTACACAATTTTGATGTAAATTTGTCATAAAATTCCTGTGTTAGACGAAGTTCATACACTCCAAAGTATTTCATTACCATCTGAAATCATAAATAAATCAAAAATATTATGAAATCTTCATCTGTGAAATACAACTTTGATCTCTTATCATTTCTTCATCGCAACATTTCTCAAGACATTTTCCGGCAAGTATATTTACGTTCTTCCAGAGCAGTGTGAAAGTTCAAGTTTAAGAAAAAATTATGAACTTGTGACAATTGCTAACATTGTAAATGAAGATGAGACATTTTGTCCTATGTCACACTTAATAATAGTTCGCTGACTTCTCTCTGATTTTTCCATGTCTAATTTTTCATTTTCCTTGACCATTAATATTAAAAGACTGGAATTCTAATTAAGTAAAAATAACTTTAAATTCATAATTTTTAAATTTATTGTTCTGAAGTCTATCACAGCTTGATTTATTTCTAAAAAGTGACATATCTAAACCAAAAAAGTGACCAAATGTGTCTAAAAGTGGCTAATGTCCATTAATAATGTGAGTAATGTTCTTTTGAATTTAAAAGAATGATTCGATTCATAAGACTTCAAAAAACTTCAAGTAAATTTAGATGAATTTAAGGGAAATGAGAAGAATTTGATGACACAACACCACGGTCGGCCACCGCACGACTGTAATATGAACTGTGATTCCCTTCGAATCTTTTAAAATCTCCTAAAATATTTCAAATCTTTTAAAATCTTTTGAAATTCCTTGAAATTTTTTAAAGTTCTTGCAAATTCCTTGGGATTTCTAAAAATGCCCTGAAATATTTCAAATCCTTCATCAAATCCTGTGAATCCTTTGAAATATTTTTAATTCCCTTGAAACTTTTAAAAGCTCTTAAGAATTTCTTGAAATTATATTAAAATATCCGAAAATCTTTAAAATTCTGTATAATCTTTGGTAATACATTGCTATATTTGAAAATCTTTTAAATTATATCAAATCCATTAAAATATTATAAAATCCCTTGAAACTTTATGAAATTTGATGATATTTCTTGAAATCCTGGTAAAATTGATTTTACTTTCAAAAACGCTAAAATTATTTAAATCCTCGGAAATATTATAAAATACCCTACAAATCTTTTAAAATATCCTAGAAACTTATAGGTCTTATAAAATCGATTAATATCTTCCACCGTTCTAGGAAACTTTTTAAAATCAAATGAAATGTTTTTCAAATCCCTTAAAATCATTTATAAGCTTGGAAACTCTTAGAAATTTTTAAATATCTTGAAAATACTTTAGAGGCTTTTAAAAAATATTTCAAATCTCTTGAAATCCCTTGAAACTTTTTAAAGTTATTTCAAATTGCTTATAAGTTTTAAACGTACCCTAAAATCATTAAAATCCTTTGGTATACATCCGAATTATTGAAATATATTGAAAACTGCTGGCAATCTTTTAAAACACCCTAAAATATTTTTTTAGAATACCCTAAAATCTTTCAAATCATTAGAATCCCTTCAAATTATTGAAATATACTAAAAAAGGTTTGAAACTTTTAAGGATATCCATAAACATTTCAAATACTTTAAAATCTTTTGAAATCCCTTAAAACTCTTTAAAGCTCTTAAAAATTCCTTGGTATTTTAAAATTATTCTAAAATCTTTCAAATCCTTTGAAATTCTCAGAAATGATTAAAATCTTTTAAGTATGTTTTGAAATTTTTTTAAATACCATAAAATATTTCAATAGAATTCAAAAAATTTAAGAAATATGTATAGACCTGAATTCAATAGCGATTAACCCATCGGCTAATTTTTTTTTAAGAAAAGTGCCCTGAATAAGCCCTGGTTATTCCTACAGAAATTCCCAACATTTTGCAATTTTTTTCAGAATCCTTGAATTTTCCCTGATCAAAAAACTTCCCTCTCTTTCCCCTGATTTCCAGGTTTTCCTTCACCTGTGGCCACGCTGTAGTTGTGTCACTAGGATTTTTTGTTTTGAACGACAAATCTTTATTTTATATTTTTCTCATATTACGATTTATTAACTAAAAACTAATGATTTCCTGGTAATTAAAAACTTACCCGAAGTTGATCGCCGATCATTTCAAGAAATCGAAAAGGTGGACTTGTCATATGTGCACAATAAGCCACGGGAGCTAACGCATGCATTGATATAATTTTATCATTGTATTCAGGCAATTCCGAAGCCATTACGAAAAAGCTTGTCGTGCCTTGACTGTGACCAATATAAAACATCTTTTTATTTCCAGTCTTTTCCAAAATATAATCAATCATTGCCGGTAAATCTCTCAAGCCAATTTCGTGCCAACTGTAGTAAAAATTACGAATTACATAAATATTATAATACTAATTTTATAACTAACATATTAAAAAACCTATAGTATTTACTAATAATGATTATTTATGTTCATAATATTCAAAGCATTTTTTCAATATTGAAAAAAAGCATTTTACCTAAAGGACCAGAATTTTTCTTCACGGATGGAAGAACTAAGATGCCTCCTACAATAAGTATTTCCTCTAACGTTTCCTATCCAAACATCGTATCCAGCGTCTGCTAACATATAGGCTAAAAATACGTTTTTAATGTTACATTAACAATTAGATTATTTTCAAGTTTTTTATTAATTAGCTTTATATACAGAGCCGTAAGTAGCCTTATTTGCGCCCGGTGCGAATGGATAATTGCCCCCCCCCCCTTAAAAAAATAGCGCCGCAGGCAACAATTGAACAAAATCTACTTTTAAGGTTCAAATAGCAGTCGCGGACTCATTTTAAAATAAAAAATAGTGTCAATAGTACCATAAATTTAACAAAATAGTAGGAAAACAGTATCATGCAATTTTTTAAATATTACATCGAGTGTTTAACTATGTTTGTCATCTGATATACAATATGTATCTACCATAAAATCTCGTGAAATCCTTTCAAATTTTTAAAGATACACCCAAAAAGCTTTCGACCCCGTTGAAATTCTCTCAGAAAAGCCTGAAACCTGTTTTTGAGATTCTCTCAAAATTCAATAAATTCGACTAAGCAGCGAAAATCGGGTGGCTCTCGCGTCTACTCGGCACTTTGGTGATGCGGGAACCGAGGGACCGAAAGCAAGGCGGTGCTCAGCCATGCGTGACAAACAGCATGTGGGCAGGATCCTCAGCGCGTTAGTTGCGTCAGCTGTTAGCATGCGTACAACCTCAACAGAAATTGTTCACACGGCGCTGAATGTTGACGTTTGGTTTAATCGGTTTAAGGATCAAGGCCACTGCAAGCCGCGCCTGAAATCGTTCTTAAATCCAAGTTCTAGTGTATTTCTAAGCTTCTCGTGAGAATAAAATGAGTTCTTTCAAACAATGAAAACAAAACACCCAGGGGGAGTCAGCCACGATCCCTCAGAAAAAAGCATCTGCTCCTGTGAAGATGAAAATCACCGAAGGAACCTTAGAGCATACTTCAGAATATCTACGTAGGCCGCTTCAAAAATGATGCTTAAATCGTCATCTTTTCGGACGAAGTGTCCCGAAATTGGCTCATTGAAGCTGTTGGTGGATCACAACCTTGAGTGGGAGCTAAGATCAAAGTGATCGATAGCAAAGACCTTCCGTGGCCAGTAAATCTGCTGGCTTGGAATCGTAGTGTATCTGTGGAACCAAAAAGATATCAATGCAAACCCCAACCATGAAAATGAGAGCATGGAAGGTTAACGATGTCAAGGCGAGTAGCCAAGCTGCCCAACTTGTGAAAACTTTGCAGCCAGGAGTGGTCAAGAGTCTCAAGACGATCGATTACAAGTCTTAATATAGTTTGGAGAGGTTCAATATAAAGATCCTCTTAAAACCCATAATTACACCCGTAGACAGAGCTCTGGATTTGTTTTCGGAAAAGGTGGAGGAGACTACAGGAAGTTTAAATGGACACTAGAACCTTGTTCTTACAAGGCGAAAGTTAGAGGCTCAAGTAACAAGAGCGGATCAGTCATGTATGATAGTTCTGTAGAAACACCTAAGGCAGCACTTTATCTCAGAGGATATATTAAATTTATTGGATTACCAAGATTCTTCTCTAGAGACTTGGTAACAATGAAGATCGAGCACCATTTAGGAGAAAGGCGCCATCCTATGGTGATTTGTCCAGCGTACCTACCATTTGACTCTCAGGTGCGACCACTATCTGAGAAATGGAGAAATCTGATGGACTACTGCTGGATGCTCATTGCTCATCGGATGCGATGCTAACGCACGTCATTCGACTTGGGATAGTAAGGACACCAACCACAGGGGTGAGTCTCTATTAGATTACCTCCTAACTAATGATTTCATTTAATTGATTCGGGGTCAAACACCTACTTTCGTGACATCTCGATGTAGCGAGGTATTTAATTTGACCTTATTTTTTATAAGTATTAGCAAAGTGTTCAAGGGATGGCATGTGTCGTCGGATACGTCCCTATCGGTTCATAGACAGAATCAAGTCTATCGGACAAATATAATTTGTTCTCGACGTCCTACAACTTCCCGGGCTGGTAGTTGGATTACACAAATGAGTGGGCAGCCCATGAGTCATACCCCTCAGGAGGACCAACTTTTAGAGCCAGAATGGAAGATTGAAAAATAGCCAGTCGTATTGTCACTCATTTAAAAATTAGATGGGTAGTTAAACAATTTAAACAATTCAAACCATTTAAAGCTGTAGGAGATGATAAAATATTCCCTGCATTAATTCAAGAAGGATATTGGTCCTTGGTGAGGCCATTCGGCGGCATCATTCGGGTATCTATAGCAATGGGATGCACCCCGGTAGCATGGATGAAGGTTAAAGCAACTTTTATTCCGAAGCCGGGTAAGGATATTTGCTATGAGGCAAAATCCTTTAGACCGATCAGCTAGAACTCGTTCATGCTGAAAATACTAGAAAAATTAATGGACTTTTACATGAAAGAGGAAATCCTATCGAAAAAAACTCTCCATAGGAATCAATTTGCCTCACAGAAAGGCAGATCTACCGTGGACGCACTTTATGCGTTTACATCCCGAATTGATAATACAATACATAAAGGGCATTTCGAAACACTCCAATTAAATCCATATACCGTTCTGCTGAAAAATACGGAGTTCGTGATATGGTAAACAGGTGAATGCAATCCATGTTGAAAAGCAAAACGGTACATACTTCGCTACATGGTGATGAAGTGAAGACCAAATTTTTAAAGAGATGCCCACAGGGTGGAGTTCTTGCATCCACCCAGTGGACGTTTGTCATTGATGATACGATTCGTGTTTTAAACGAATCGGGTTTTTACACTCCAGGCTTGTAGATGAACTGGAGATCCTGGTAAAAGGGAAGCATGAGGGCACCTTAGTGGAACTCATGCATTCAGCGCTCAGCATAGTAGAGAAATGGTGCAGGGACCGTTGTTTATCCGTGAACCTGGACAAGACGGTACTCATACATTTTACCAGAAGAAGGAAGCTTCCTGACCTTTGAAATCTTATGTTTTACGGTAGGAAACACAATTTTCAAGAAAATAGTTAAATTTTCAACCAAATTAATGACTTTTCAACTACAATGATGAATTTTTACACAAAAATTCATTTTCAACAAACGAGTTCAACATTCAACTCAAAATTTCATTTTTAACCAAAAAGATTGAATTTATAAAAACACAGTGGTTAATAAATTTTTAACAATTACGTTCAATCAAGTAGTTGAATTTTTGAACAAAAAAGATGACTTCTTAACAAGATAGTTACATTGTCAACAAAGTAATTAAATTTTGTATACACATTTTTTAAAGTTTCTTGAAAACGAGGGGCAAAAAGAATTCCTTAACAAAGGGGAGAATAGGGGAAAGACTGTGAAGTCTGTAATATGAAAGTTACTTTCAAACTTATTAGTTTCGTAACTTTACTGCTACTGACTCCCCCCCCCCACCTATCCTATTAACCATAGTATTTGACGCTAGCGTCTCCCCCCTCAAATTCTTAATGTAGTTTATGGACAGTCCCTAAAATATTTGCATCATAAAAAAAGGGTCAAAAAGTTTCATTAGTACAGAAGGTAACTTACAAAAAAGTATTAACTCATATTTTTGATGGAGAAATCAGGAAACTTCTAGGAAATTTCTGGAAAAATTCGGATTTCAAAATATTCCTGAAGGGCAGAATAGTCTAGAACGTTCTAAAATATTTCGGAAAATGGCAAAATTAAAAATATTTTGTCCATAACGTAAATTTTCTCAAAATAATAATTTTTTTAAATCTGGTTAAATTCTGTTTATAAAAATATTTTTAAACATACCGAGGGCTTTTTCTGGCCCCAAAATGATCCAATCAGCGGAACTCATGAGTAAACCATGCATAAGAAAAACAGCTGGTTTTCCATCAGGATTGGAATTATTTTTGGGTCCGGTTATCCTATGCATTTCCAAAATATATTCGTCATAAGTGGCCACTGTATGTGTTTCTGGATTGTAGCCATACTTATCAATTAACTCAATCTAAAAAAATGAGAAATTCTCTTTCATGGAGAAGAGCAATAATACAGGACCACAAAACCTAAACACTTGCAACACGGACCAGATTAGGTGGGTCTTATATTTTCGGGGTCGCTGAATTCGAATCCGTTGTCCTTTTGGTCCCATCAGGTCAGGGTCAACATCAGTCAGGGTACCTATAGACTTTCGGGGTCGCTGATTTAAAATCCGTTGTCCTTTTGGTCCCAGCAGGTCAGGTTCAAGGTCAATTCAAGGTCAAACCTACCAAATTTATCGCTGATCAATTAAGTCAGGGTACGTGTAGGTTTTCGGGGTCGCTAAATTCAAATACGTTGTCCGTTTGGCCACAGCAGGTCAGATTTAAGGTCAATTCAAGGTCAAACCTACAAAATTCATCGCTAGCCAAATAATTCAGGGTACCTACAGGTTTTCGGGGTCGCTAAATTCGAATCCGTTTGGTCCCATCAGCTCAGGGTTAAGGTCAATTCAAGGTCAAACCTACAAAATTCATCGGTAACCAATTGAGTCATGGTATCTAAAGGTTTCGAGGTCTCTGAATTCAAATCCGTTCTCCGTTCGGTCTCATCAGGTCAGCGTCAAGGTCAATTCAAGGTCAAAACAAACAGACAACGGATTTGAATTCAGTGACCCCGAAAACCTATATGTACCCTGACTTAATTGGTTAGAGGTGCATTTTGTAAGTTTGACCTTGAACTGACCTTGACTTTAACCTGACAGGACCAAACGGACAACGGATTCGAATTCAGCGACCGCAAAAACCTATAGGTACCCTGAATTACTTGGTTAGCGATTTATTTTGTAGGGTTGACCTTGAATTGACCTCGACCCTGACCTGATGGGACCAAACGCACAACGGGTTTGAATTCAGCGACCCCGAAAACCTACAGGTACGCTGACTTAATTGGTTAACGATGAATTTTGTAAGTTTGACCTTGAACTGACCTTGACAACGGATTCGAATTCAGCGACCCCAAAAGCCTATAGGTGTATATCATTAAGCTATTTCCCTTTCGGCGAGCCTCTAGGGGTAAGCGTGACACTACTCGATTCGGGTAGTGTTTTTTAGGTGGATTTGTAGTAAATGGGCTCACCACACCCACGACCGCCAACAGCAACGCAGTAGTATCAGACGGTCATCCATCCAAGTACTATCCGCGCCCAGCACTGCTTAACTTCAGTGATCTAACGGGAACTGGTGCTTCCAACGTGGTATGGCCGTTGGAGCCGCTGACTTAATTGGTTAACGATGAATTGTTTAAGTTTGGTCTTGAACTGACCTTAACCCTCACCTGATAGGACTAAACGGGCAACGGATTCGAATTCAGCGACCCCGAAAATATAAGATCCACCTAGTCTGGTCCGTGTTGCAAGGGTTTAGATTCTGTGGTACTGTGTAATTTTTAAACGTAACGCAAATTTTCTTTTTTTAATAATAATTATTTATAATACTAAAAAGTCTTCTCTTAATATTGACGAATTTTCATACTTTCCTAGGTTGCATGAAATATTAAAACTCTATTTCAATTTCACTAGTATTTATACAAAAAAAGGCTCGATAATAAATAATAATTTTAAAAAGGCAATGCCTACTCGTACCGAAAAAATTTAGCTATTCGTACTGCAATTTTGATTAAAATAGCCCCTTTCCCAGTTCACACGGTTCGTACCGAAAAAATTTGGATATTTGTAGCGAAATTTCGGTACGCGTAGCTATGTCCTTAAAAAAATATATTTTACGCAAAAATATATTTTTCTGTGAACCGTAGGAAGTTGATCAAATTCACAATCTCCCAGGATCCATGACCAGCATTCCGTAAGTTTTCTGAATTCTTTTTTAATCTAGTTTACCTTATTTTATTTATATGATATTTTCAAATCTATAATGTTACTAATAATTAGTTTTCAATTTTTTAAAGGAACTTACAGTAGAAAGATAAGCATCAACATCTGGTTTCTGTAAAGCTCTTGAAATCTCTTCCACATTTACTTTGTCTAAAAAATTCACATGTTCCACTTCCGGTATCACTGTTCCTCCCACCCGAAAAATAAGGAAAAAAATACCGATTAGGAAACTTTCTGCATCGAATCGAAACATTTTAAAAATTAAAGTAAGAGCCTCCGACCCTCTTCCCTACAAATTTATACTCGCTGCAATGTGTGTTTCCAGTCTCGTATTCTAGCCGTCAAATGTGGACTAATCTCCAGAAAATTGTCAATCATATAATCAATAAATCTCAAACTTCATTATTGATAATACTGTCTACTCTAATTTTAGAAATCATTGCACGGATTCTTACCCATCGGAAAATTAATATTGTAGTTTTTCATTAAATTGCCCATAACATATAAAATTCAATTAATAAAATTTATAAAATATAGTTGATAATAATTGAAATGGAATTAAGACAAAAAGCAGGATTTACTCAATTTATCTTTGTAAATTCAGTTATTTTATCAATCTTTTCGCAGGTGTGCAAGATCAGAAGAGCAATTACTGATAAAAAAATTATTTCGATTGGAAAAGATTCGCCAAAAAAATGTTCTTTATTGTG
>CAKNWT010295260.1:0-26650 GCA_932066315.1 Andricus coriarius | reverse complement strand
CCCATTACGTCACAAAACCTGCCCCCCTGGTAGTGCGACGTAGTTTTTGAAGGGTCCCTTAAAAATAAAATCAGAAATTCATCACATTTATTAGACTATCGACTTCTGTCGATTGGAATTTCCGCACAGGTGTGTGCGATCACGTAAATTACAGCGTTCATAAATTCAACGTTGACTGACAATTATCGGTGCGATTCGTTTATCGAAATTCCTGGAAATTGCAAATTGCTGGGCAGTTTCGATCGGTATTTTCTCTGATCTGCGTATATGATGCAAGCAATCGTATGTACTGCGATAATCTAGCTGGCCCGATCCCTCTTTTGATCAAAGCAAATGACGCAATGTAATGACCAATTTAATGTTTTTGCAATCCGAGTCTCTCGTGTAAAGTAAACGCGATCGCGACTCCAGGGCAATTCGCAAGCAAAAGGCGCTGTTCCCTAATGTAAGTTAACACCGTCGTTTTCTCAGATTTCGCTCTATTCCGAACCAATTACGCGCCGCTGACGACTTACGGACAAATAGCTGACTAGATGATGCTGCTTTTGCTTGGATGAGTTGGTGTAGATTGGAATGCTTTTACGCCACTTTGAACTATTCTCAGCCACGCCGAACTTTATTCGACATTTCTGACGGATCGTGGATCTTATGTGAGCGAAACACTGCTCACTGGAATGTTTGGACAAGACAAATCTTGCTGTTTACTTGCTAGAAATATATGACTGTTGTTTATTATGACCTCTCAGGATTTCAATGCTTTTAGAGGTATTTTCATGTTTGGGATCAGTTGGAACTTCAGAGCTAGTTCCAACTAATTTAGGAGTGGTTCTAACTTTACAAGGTGTTCTATCTGTGGGAAAATTGTCTTCATTTTTCCAAGTTTAGTAAGGATACTAATTGGCCGGCGTAGAGAGCTTGAAGTGGTCAGCTTGCGTATTTTTGTGTGATCTATGACATATGATGACTTTGTGAAGCTCTTCGCGTGGGGTGATTGCTAAATAGATTGATCCGCGATTTGTATTGGAGCGGTAAATAAGCAACACGGGAATTCTAGATTGATCTAAAATTAATACCTCCTCCTTCGTACCTCCCCCTTTACTTCCCTTTATTACTTTTCTCATATGAATTCCTTGATCCTTGCTCGAATTTTTAGGGATTGCCTTCACTTTACACAGAAAAAACAAAGTGTGATCTTTACTTTTTTTTCTGTGTTCCAACTTTAGGGTAGCTTCTTACTATGGGTTAGTTGTTTCTACTTTTCTGAAGTGGTTCCAACTTTCTGATTGGCTCTAGGTTCTAATTTGATGCGAAATATAAGTCCCAAGTTACTGATAACAATAGCTTGGTGGTGATTCTCGACTTGTCGAGATCTCGAAAGAGCGACTTGAACGTGTTTTCACTGCGTTTAGCTACTTTCGAGCGGAAGATTTCATACCGAGGATGGATGTGGGCACTTGATGCTATCAAATGTCTACATTCAAACTCGTCTCTCGGTAACCGGCTGTGCTCAGGAATTTTGGTTTTCTGCAGTTTTCTACTTCGCTGAGCAAATGTTCAGGTGAATGCGAGCGCTTTTAGTAAAAGTCCGACTGCAGACGGTATGGGAGCTAGTGAGGTTGGATTCTCTATATGTAAATATCCAAAAAGGATCCCCATGTGAGTAATAAAATAAAAAAATATATAAGTTCCAAGTTTGAGGGCTGTCGAAATAATCAAGGTTCTTTCTCAGTTTTAAGAGTTATTCTAATTTTGGGTGTGATATGCGGTTTAATAAATTACTCAGATACTTACTCTTTACCACATATATGAAAGCAGTGGCAGATCTGAGAAACGATTAAGAAATCATTTCCTCCTTTCTATACGGGTATATCATAATTCTGATTTCTCATTTATAAAAGGCTATATTGTGGTATGACCTATCGCGTTGTTTTGTAATCCATGAATTCTCAGCTCCGCAGTTACGAAGAAGTAGTGTCAGTCAGAGGTTATGGGAAAGATTGGTCGTACAGTAATGTCACGCTTTGTCGGCCAATCACTCACATGTGCATACATACTTGTATCTTACTTACACATAGGGATTAAGTTTTAATACCAGCAACGCCCAGCTCTCGATGGACTTTCCAATCATTTTGCTTTCACCGAGCGCTGAGCTGCTGCTCTTTTACCTTGTTCAATGTTCATTCACTCGACTCAGAGCGGCGTGACGTGTTTACTTTTACCAATCATAAACTTAAACAAGCCAATTGAGGAACAACAATTAAGTCTCGTTTCCCCAATTACATTAACACAGTAAACCCCGGGATATCAAACCGTTGCATATCATTCTGATCATCAACTTCAGATCTAAATGATCCACTTTTGCGGATCGAAAGTTAATTTTTACATAACTTCGGTCATGTATGTCGAGTGGCTGTTCTTATATTTTGTATTGAGAGCCGTAGGTTAGTTACGAGCAACATGATATCTAAAACAATAAATTTTTTTTTAAATGTTGAATTTCAGGTTAGGAGGAAAATTCCAATTTTCTTATATTGTACTAAAAATCTCTGCGGCTATGTACATTATTTTCTTCTTCTTCCTAAAACAGTTTAAAAAATTAATTTTCAACTGAAAGGAAGAAGTTTCAAGAAAATAGTTCAAGTTATAGCTAAAGAAATGGAATTTGATGTAAAATAGTGAGCATGTTAAAAATATACAATATGATGCATCTTCAACTAAAATAGTTAAATTTTGAAGTAAAATTAATTAAAAAAAAAAACGCGTTTTCAATAAAATAGTTAAATTTTCAGCAAATCGTTGTATTTTCAACTGAAAAAAATCAATTTTCAACCATAAAATGGTTTTGTAACAAAGAAGCTTAACTTTAAACCAAACAGTTCAATTTTCAACCAAAAAATACTAATTTTCAACTAAAAATGGCATAGTTATTCTAAGTACTTTTTTGATCTTGTAGGGCCAAATGAGTTGGATGTAAGAAAACTCAAATTTTTCTGTTTTTCAAAAAGCGACGCTTCGTCAGCATTGGTGCGCTGACTTCATCAGGCTACAAGTTTATTAAAAACATGGTTATACCAAAATTTACAACGACGAATTAAACTTTTTTTTTAAATCTATTTATAAGGATATTTACCTTGTTTGAAGATTGGTTAACAGTATAGTTAACTAGTCAAGAGTTTTAAAATTTTATTTTTGGCTTCATCATGCCAAGTCAACGGTATGAAATCGTATGGAAATATGAAGTTTGAAAACGAGTATTTATATAAAATCACAGTTAGCTGTCGCACGCAAACAAAGTATATCTAACTCATACATACACAGATCTTTATACATATATATTGTTTTTTTAATTATTTAAATTGAAAGCCATTCGTACAGGAAAATAAGCGGTATTTAAAGAGTAAATATCCTCTTTTTTGTTAATGCTATTTTTATCTAATGTAATGTCAATCATTTTCAGAGATTATTCTTTTTTTATAATTAATTTCTGTGTCGAGAATTTTAACATTTTTCCAATCAAACTCGTGTTGTAAATTTTGTTAAAGTTTTTTGTAAAATGGCATAGTTAAATTTTCAGTTCAAAAAATTAATGTGTAACCCCCCAAAAAACGAATTTTCAATCTAAGAGATGAATTTTCAACTAAAATGATGAATCTTCAACCAAAAAAATGAATTTTTAACGAAAGAGTTCAACTTTTAATCAAGCAGTTGAAATTTCATCAAAAATTATTGATTTTCAACTAAGAAAGATACATTTTCAGCCAAATCATTTTCAACTAAAAAAGATCAATTTTCAAATAAAAATGAAATAGTTAAATATTAGGTTAAAAAAATTCATGTTTAACCAAAAATCAAACGAAAATTCAACAAAATAGTTACATTTTTAACTACAGTGATGAAATTTCAACTATAATGATGAATCTTTAACCAAATATATTTCAATTTAAAATTAGAAACAGTTGAACTCAATTAAAAAATATGAACTTTTGTATTTTTAACCAAAAACGATGGAATTTATTTATTAAAGAAATCAATTTAAAAAAAAAGAAGGGAATTCTAAATGTGTTTCTTTAAATTTACTTAGTTCAATTTTTCGGTGAAATTGAATAATTTTTCTGGGGGGGGGGGTAGGAAATTTCTTCGAAAGCTCAGTTTTGAAATTTCGGTGTGCATTTAGACGTTCATGTGTCATATAAAAATTGACACTCGACAGTTTTTACTCATGAATGTTCACGAATGTACCGGAAGTTCAGAACGTTCAAATGAACGAAACATTTGTTCTCAGTTTTATTTTATGAAAAAATATTGTTCCAACTACAATTAAAATAATGCATTCGAAGTTTATTTTGTAATCTGTTATTTGCAATATAAATTAAATCAATATTTCTGTGCTGCTTATAGTTTACAAAGCCATCAGTAATAATTTCGTTCATTTGAACGTTCAGAACTTCAAGCACATTGTTCACGATCTTGAGAATCGAATGATTCTAATGTGCAATTTGAAAATCAAATAAAAAATCGGAAATCCAATTTCGAGATCAAATTGATCAATTGGCATTTACTGTGAATTACCATCGCTATATTTAATGCATAAAAACGTATCAATATCTCCACGAGCCCTCTATCAACATTTTGCTCTCGTATTATTCCCCCAAGAAAGCAATACAAACTCGAGAAAATTCCCTCGTATTCATTCTCGGAAACGGTTCGCTGTCACAGCAAAAGTTTTTCCCTCGATGTAAAGAAATCGACATTCCCCGCGATGCTCGCCAATCGCCAAGGTTTCCATTCGAGATAAATTTCCCGACCATCTCCATTCCCCTTTAAGACGGATCTCGAAGCCAGAGTGCCATTCATGCATAAAATAAAATAAAGTAAAAAGACGAGAATCGAAGGATGAGGTGAGTCGAGGGGCCGGAATTGAAGATAGGTCGTCGTCGTTTCGTTCATTGGGTGTCCCGTCCCGTCCTGCGGAGTGAATATGCGGAAGGGATGCTAGGGTCTTTTGAAGCGGGGGTTTATCTCGTAGATAATGCAGAACGGTACCTGCAACCGCGGCAACCAAATTCTGCCGCGCAAGCGGAACACGCCGCAACCGAATCAGAATACAGCTGTGATTCCATAAATAACGCGAGCAAGCGCCGCTTCCAAGTTCGAGGGAGAATGGTAGTCGCGAGGTATGTGCAATGAATTATATTTAGGAAGGGCTGGCCTAAGCTGCTTGTCCTCGTAAAGTAGTCGAGCGACTATACACAACCAGTGTCAGCCTTATTCAGTCACCCTCTGCTTCGTTTCCTTCTCCCATCTCCCCATTCTCATCCCCAGGTTCCCCATCTCAAAGTTCTCTTTTTCCTGGACCCCCGACCCTCAATTTCTTCGGTTCCACTTCCTTCTTCCGCGAAATTACGTAATCATCCTTGTCCCAGACGTCGAGTCTCGGCACTTTCCTCCTTCCACCTATTCCGCTTTTCAGCCCTTCTCTCAAGATTGGTCGCTTAATGTCATTCGTTAAGATGTTACGACGTTAAGGAGACTTTTCACGCGGCAAATTTAAGATTGGTATTTCGATGAGCTCGAGAAAAAGGTTTGAACGGGGTGGCACCTCTCTGAATAAATCTCCATTCTACGAAATAGTTTGGGTACAATTTGCAATATTACGTGAACAAAATTTCTGTTAAGTCGACCAAACTCTTTCGCCTTAATTAACTACAGTTTTAGAGGTATTCAAAAAGAACTCGTTTAATCTCACATTTTTAGGGTTTCATAAAAAACGCTTAGTCTTGTGTTAGGGTATGTCTGTCTCTCAGGGGGCGTCCATAATTTTTTTTTAGTGTGTGGAATTTTCGACGAAAAAATAATACTTTATCAAGATAGTTGAATTTTCAAGAAAATAATTAATTTTTTAACAAAATAGTTGACTTCCCAGACAAAAAAGATGAATTCTCAACGAAAAGTGTAATAGTTCATATCTCAACGAAACAAGATTTCTATTTTAAATCAAAAAGAAAGACAGATAACTTTTCTACCATACAGGGTGAATTTTTAATACAAAAGGACGAATTTTCGACAAATCAGTTTAATTTTTAGCAAAAACAGATAAATTTTCGACCAAAAAGTTACGTTTTCAACAGCAAAATAAATTTTCAAGCAAGAAAATTAGTTTAGTACCAAAAGAGGCAAATTTTTAACAAACTACATCAATTTTCAACCAAGCAGATGCACCTTTAACCAAGAAGGATGCATTTTTAACCATAACAATTAATTTTCAGCAAAAGAAACCTAATTTTCCACCACTTAAGTTCAACAAAAACAAATAATGTTATACCCAAAAAGACAAATTTTCCACAAAATACATTAATTTTCTACAAAAAATTTAATTTTTCAACAAAAAAGTTAATTTTGTGCCAAGTAGTTACATTTTTAAATAAATAGTTTAATTTTTCACCAAATAGTTGAATTTTCTACAAAAATATAGTTAAATTTTTAACTAAGAAGATTAACTTCCTACCAAAGAGGACTAAATTTCAACAAAACACAAGAGTTTTCAACAAAACTTTTGCATTTTTTACCAAAAAAGATGAAATTTTTACGAAAAGAGATGAATTTTCAAACAAAATAAAAGACATGTTTTCTACAAAATAATTGAATTCTCAACCTAAAATATGAATTTTCTACAAATCAGTTTAATTTTTAACCAAAACAGATTAACTTTCAACCAAAAAGTAACGTTTTTAACCAAAAAAATTGAATTTTTTAAACAAGAAAATTAATTTTTTTACCAAAAAGGCGATTTTTTAAAACAAAATACGTAAATTTTCAACAAACTACGGTTGCATTTTTAATGGAAAAGGATTATTTTTTAACCAATAAAATTTATTTTCAACAAAAAAACACGAATTTTCTACCGGTTAAATTTGACAAAAAAAATGACTGTAACAAAATAGTTCAATTCTCAACAAAAAAGATTAATTTTCTACCCAAAAAGATGAATTAAAAAAAAACATGAATTTTGTTACAAAAAATTATATAAAAAAGGGTATTTTCTACAAAGTAGTTAAAGTTTCAAATAAATAGTTTGAATTTTGAACTAAAAAGGATACATTTTTGACCAAAAATATAATAGTTAAATTTTCAGTTAAAAATAAATTTTCAGCCTTAAAAGAAACAAATTTTCAACGAATTAGTTAAATTTTCCACAAAAGAATTAAATTTTCAACAAAATAGTAGAATTTTTAAACAAAAGACATGAATTCCGAACGGAAGGGGTAAACTTTGTTAAAATTTATCATCAGGAAACGTACTAAACTTTATCTAAGTCCGTAACGTTACTTCCACTGCCCCCCTCCCACCTATACCAATAGTAGGTTTTTAAACGGGACCCACACCCCATAAAATTGGTATCGTAGTTTATGGACGGCCCCTAACCTCACACCAGAAAAAAATTATTCAAGCTATGACCCGGAGGTTTAGTATTCGCCTCCATAAAGTGACCACTGCGTAGCGTAGAAAAAATACTGCGAACCTTGGTAAAAATCTGCTTGCTATTTAAATTCCAAATGTCAAGCGAACAATCACATTTAGGGTGAAAGGGGAAGAGATAGGGATAGGGAAATTAAGGGTTGGTAGACCCCTATTCTGGAAGCTTTTCTTTCAGACTTTCTTCGAGGATGGCTGAAATTGAAGCTCTGGGCATATAAAATTGAGATGAAAAATTAAATTTCCTTTGTTACATTTTTTTTTATATCCGTCGTTTTATAATAAGGAGAATGACCCTTTTTAAATTTAGGCCTATATATACGAAACTCTTACTTCAGATCGCTTGCCGACCTTTTCTCGGACTGATTTTCGCACATGATATCAGGTGTATTTAAAGTATTTGGGCAAGTTCCTCTAATAAAAATAAGAATTTAAAAAATTCTCGGTTGAGATTTTCATTTCCTTCTCTGTCCAAATGTTAGTTGTAATTTTCGGTGATGTTTCAACTAAGGGACGTTTCTGAATTCCAGGTTTGGGAACGCTTTCAATTTGAGCAGCGGTTCAAACTTCGGAATCGGTCCAAACTTTAGAGGTGATTATAGCACTGTTAGACCTTCCAAGTTTATTAATGGTCCAATGCACCCGAAATTTAGGAATAATGATTTTCTAACAATTTCATAGTCTCATAAACAAGCGAAATCACCCAAAGGGAATTAGTCTCACATTATTATCCGATAATTACGATGATACGGAGATGCTGACCGGGAATGGATAGGAGATCGGAAACTAGTGAAGGGAAGTGAAAGGGGGATGATGAACATAGGGTGTCGAGACGAAACTCAATGGCCAACCGAAGCGCCGGAGGTTATTAGTTTAGGAAGCTGCGAACCACCTCCAAACAGAGCCCCTGCATCCAACAATCTCCGCAAGTGGAGCGTAATCGGTATAAACAGCAAGAAGCCAATGAACCCGTCTGTTTTTTATCGCTATCCCTTTTTACGTTAAGCTTTTACAACGGTCTTATCATTTTGCGATTTTCTTCCTGAACGGCAATCTTCTCCATGATTAGAAAAGGTCTTGTAGATGGTGGCAAATTGGCAAACTAGAAATAAGGGCAAATTGGTCAAATGAATTTCCATAAAATAAATTGGAGCTGATACGATCATTATTTTTTCGACAAAGCCACTTAATGGTTTCTAATTATTTACACATTTTTTTGTTTTACAGTCCAAGCAGCACGGCGCTGGGTTCGCTGGATCAGCTGAAGGAGTACCTGACAACAGCGGGAACTTGCAAATGTGGTCTCGAGTGTCCGCTAAGGCCTGAACAGGTCTTCAACTTTGACCCCAAGGTACGTCCAATAAGAACTTTGACGCTGCAATTAAATTACTCGCAACTTTCTTGCAAGGTTCTTCTTCATAAAATCATTTCTGACGAGCTGTGTTAATGTCAGAGCTGAGGAAAACTTTATTCTATCTTCAGGAAAGTTTCATCAATGTCTCTTATATTAACTCAGATTTCAACCCATCTACTTGCGAATGAGAAATTAATTTATTGCTTCCAATATTGTGATATTCTTTACCCAAAACATGACTTACCTCAAAAGCTAAAGGATTAGCGAGCCTCTATTTGGTGTTTTTGGGTGAAAGGGTCTTTTGGAAACGGACTGAATAGATTGTGCGACAACAATGTCAATTCTCTCCCTTGTCACGTGGCTCTTGAAGTGATCTGGCTCGTCACCCACAGTCCGGTTTAGAAAAGGCCTGAAAGGTGAACTCGCTGATCCGATAGTCCCTGCTACCCTCGCCATATTATTCTACTTTAAAGCGAAGGCACCAAACGCCAACGTGTAATTATCCTAGCACCTGCTCTCACCTTCTGTCACCCTTCCGTCTTGCAATTAGAGTTATCGCGATTCTGACGATTCAGACGGTTGAGGGCTCCATAAACATTGGTATGGCACATGCCTTTTTCATGTTCGAAAGCTGCAAACATTTAAAAACATATATTCTTACAAAACTTGAATAATTAAAATAACAATTGAAATTCACAATGTAATACTCAGGGTTGCCAATGTAGCTACATTTCTGAACGTTCAAATGAATGAATTGGAATTAAAAAACATTCTCTCTGAAATCTGGCTAGTGGAATTAGTTCAGGAAGGTGTGAAAGTATTATATAAAAAAAATCTGCCTGTAATTGGATGATTGTGAATTCTCTTTTGTTAAAGCTCCTTCGGCTTTAACGAAAACGTTCTCATCACGTGTCTCGTGCTTCCCACTCGATTTTGTCAAAAATGCGAACGTTTCTACATTATGTTCAACACTTTTATATCAAATGTGTATTATATTTATTTATGTACCTCGGCCTGGAATTGCTTATTCAGATATTGCAAAATGTACCATTTTTGTCTATTCATCGTTTTACGTACCTTGTGTCGTTTTTCCAAAGATTTAATTTTTCTTTTTTTTTAATGCAATTTTTTACGAATAAAACAAAAACTACGCATCTTATCAAAAAGTGACCAATAAAATATTTTAAAGCCTTTTTATATTCACAATTTGTTTAATTTTTTTTTATATCTTGCATAGTTTGACCGAAAAATGGAATTTTTGATTTTTGATTATTTTTTTGTGCAATCCAAATTTGAATTTTTGATTTTTCAAAAATTTCCAAAAGTTGTTATCACAATATTGTAGGGTATTCAAAAAGAAACGTTTTTATGCTCTTGACTTTTTTTCCATATCCTGCGTTTTTTGGCTTAACCCTTAAATGGCACCTGGGGTGTATTACACCCCAAGAAAAGTTTGCGCTTCAATTAAGTATACTTAATTCAAAAAAATTGGGTATGTGTCTTCATCTGTCATTAATTGGGATCACTAATTAACAGAAAAGCCTGTTGGCATAGACCGCCAAGCGTTACTCTTCGATCGGAAGCCGTTCAAAGTTGACTTGTCAAAAGCGTGGGGTGTAGAACACCCCTTGTGCCAGTAGTGTCTGAAAAAGTGTCTGAAAATCAAAATTGCTGCCTTCTAAATTGTTTAGTTCTGATTTATTCTTAATGCATTTTTTACTTTAATGTGTTCTCTTACTTTTAAAACCATCTTTTAATGCAATTTTATAATTTTTAGCTACAAATATTGAAAATTACGTGAGTTATGAATTTTTATATAAAAAAACTAGTTTTGTCCGTTTGTTTTTTTAAATTCTTTCAACTATCTTAAATTTAAAAAATGTTTATTAAACCATTTGGTCTTTAAAAAAAAATGTTAAACTATATTATATAAAATTTTGTTTCAAAAATATGCAGTAAAGGCTTCACAATACACGTTTTTAACACGCAGGGTGTCAAACTCCCCTTGTGCCAGTAATGTAATTATTTTGAGGTGTGACATTTAAGGGTTAAAATCGGTGTAAATTGCATTGAAAACATTAGTATTAATCACTTTCATGTATTTTTTGCTATTAAAACATTTTTTAAATGCATTTTTATAAATAAACATTAGTTTATATATTAAAAAATATAGTGCTCATTTTTACCAAAAAACTACGTGCTCATTTATAGAAATAAATAACTTTTTTGAAAGGTACAATATTGCAGTAATTTTTTTCTTAAATCATAGTATTTCAAGAGTATGTCAATCAATTTTCAGCTAAAAATATTGAAAATTACGCGAGTTATGAATTTTTATATAAAAAACTAATTTTTTCCGGTTTTTTCAAAATTCTTTCAACTATCTTAATTTAAAAAAAAATGGTTATTAAACCGTTTGGACTTCAAAAAAAAATGTTAAACAATATCATGTAAAATTTTTGTTTAAAAATATGCAGTACAGGCTTCACAATACACGTTGAAGCACGCAGGGTGTCAAACACCCCTTGTGCCAGTAATGTAATTATTTTGGGGTGTGACATTTAAGGGTTAAAAAGGGTGTGAATTGCATTAAAAACATTAGTATTAATCACTTTCATGTATTTTTTACTTTTAAAACATTTTAAAAGCATTTTTATAAATAAACTTTGGTTTATATGTATATGAAAAAATATAGTGCTCACTTTTAACAAAAAACTACGTGCTCATTTCTCGAAATAAATACCTTTTTTGAAAGGTACAATAATGCAGTAATTTTTTTTCTGAAATCATAGTATTTCAAGAGTATGACAATAAATTTTTCATCAGAAAAAGTCATTAGGATAAATTGTTTGTCGTTTTGAGTACTACTAATAAACGTACATATAATTTTCAAATCTTGAAAAAAGTAGTCTCAAAAACTTTCAAAATGTGCTCACTTTTTGAATTTTTATGCAAAATGGCTGGCTAACGAACTTGACCTTCAATTTGAGACACTAAAAGAGTATACCAAAGGCCAATCCAATCTGTTAATTTTTTTTAAATTATCGTGCTAACAAACTAAAAATATACAGACAGACATAAAGACAGACAGTCACATTCGTAAAAACCTGTTCTTAAGATTCAGGGGGTCTCAAAACCTGGAAATTTGACAAAAACGGGGCGGGGAGGGGTCAAATTTTAGACAAATCTAATACCTTCTGATTATAGGATGAGGATGTAAAAATCAAACAATAATTATTTTTTAGAGGGGAAAACACCCTCAAAAGTTAATGGTGATAAGAATAACACACAATGTACAGAATGGTCGTTTTTATACACTTTTTTCGAACTAAAAATAGTGTTAGATTACCTTGCCATAAAACAAGTTTTTTAAGTAGGTAAGTAGGAATGAAAACGAAAGTTGTTCTGCTTCCGGATGTTTGGTAGAAGCAAAAAGCCCCCTTCATTGTGATAATCTTATAAGGTGGTGCATTCGTGGGACCGACACGTCCCACGCAGTTGCAGCATTAATTAAGTTCCTTTCTTATTATATGGTTCCCCTAATTTGTGCAAATGTGTCGGTCAGGAAGTTTGGTAAGCCTATGAGCGAGAACAGCATTAAGCAGACACCATAACTATCTGCCGATCTTGAGATACGATGTCTGCCCTGAGACAAATACGTCTTTCCATAGGACCTTCTAAACTCCTGGTCTCTTCTTTCAGCGGAAACTGGCCCTTCCGTTGAATATGCACCCTAAAATTTACGAAATTTCTTCCTTTTTCGTCGAATTAATGCCGCTGTTTAAACTCTTTCCTTTGGGAATCGTGGATCTTGTATCTGAAAGCTAATTACAAAAAGGTTTCAAACCAATTGGAAATGGAACAGCAATAGCAAAACTAGTAAATCGTTACAAGAACTACATTTTCAACAGTCTGGAAACCCATTGGACAAATACTGTTTCGATATATAGAGAAACCGATAGCTGCTTGATTTACGCATTGACGATACGTTTCATTGTTTCCTGCAGCGAAGGAAACAATACGAAACGTTCAAAAGGGCTGTAAATATAAATGTCAGTTTGTGAATGTGTTGCTTGCACGAGAACGCGGCGCTTAGCCAGGTGAAACGTTTTCACGTTGTCGGTTATTCTATGGAGTTATTTCAGTTCATTAGCATCCCTATGAACGAGGATGACACGGGCAAAATGCATTAGCAAGTGATTAAGTAGGCGTACGGCTTGCACCAAGACGTTAACGGAACGTACCCCTCGCATCGTTACCAGAGACTCCAATGTCTGGCTTGTTTCAACCCATTCATAAACAACTCGTCGAGTTCCCTCTTTATTCACAACGAGCTGCTAACTTTCTACTTTGTTTAGCCTCGCCAATTTAAGACTTGACTAAAAGCACACTAAAAAATGACAAACATTATTTGCACAATTTATTGCATCTATTTCAACTTTTTCTTGAGGGTGAATAAATTTCGCAGCCTTTTTTACTTTATTAAAAAGTCTTCTCGCGTATTTCATAATTCGAAACCGCTAGGAGGGTATCGGGCAGTTCACGAGTTCGCAACACAGGAAGGAGGGCGAAAGAGTTTCTGACAGCAGATCGTCTTTGTATTTGGTTAAAGGGGTTCGAAGTGAGGGAACTCCAACCAGAGAGGAAAACTCGAGAGAATCCCACAAACGCAAGGGATTTGAAATCCTGTATTCCTCCGGTTCTCCCCATCTCCGGCACTTTGTTCTCGACTTCTTTTCCGGCGTTTTACGCGATCAAACAGAAAGCAATGCCGCGATGGCCAACCAAGCCAGATAAAATAACGATAAAATTTCCCAGGAGCAATTTCCTGGGTGTGAGTGGGACACTTTCCAAGACAATCGCTTGAAAGGGTTTTCAATTGGTAAAGGAAACAACAATTTTGTGAAGAATTTCTGCGACATAGGGTTCGTCATATTCAGAAAATCGTAGATTGATACGAATAACTTAGACGATCACGAAGTTCCGTTCCCGTTTCTAAGCTGAACGCACAGTATCCGATAATTCCGAGGATAATTTGATTTCCTTCGAATTGCGGAGGCTGCTCCGCGGAAATTGAATTCCTATTAATAAAAACGATATCGCTCGTTCGTTCGTTCGCTCGAATGCTCTCGCCTACCACCCCCTTTTCTCTTATTCCGTCTCTCCAGCCGATCTGCGGCGCGCACTATAAATTTATTACGCTCATTAAAGATGAAGTATAGCCTCGAGTCTGTTCGATGTTTGTAAGCGTTAATGCGACTGTACTGTACAAACGTAAGTTTCGAGTTAATGGCATCCATTCTACGAAGCAATTTCATATGCTTTGCAAATTAGATACAACTTTATTGTTGGAAAGGGAATAAAAAGAGAAATGGGTCTTGGAACAGGGTTAGCGGATTTAAATAAAAAGGATCTATTTCAAAATATTGTTGTCCAAGATAATAGATAATCATTTGAAGAAACAATTTCTTTGAGTTAGCATGCCAATAAAGGAGCCTAATTATTCAAATAACTCCTTTAAGAGATTCAGCTCGCTTCAAAGAGAACAAAAGGATACCCCTTAAAAAACGTCCTCTGATCGACCAACGTCGCTCTCACTTCTTCACGTCCCCTTTCCTGGCTGAAGTACCCAATTAAAAGTCCGACGGCCTTCGTTTCACGCTCGGCTTTCTTGGAGGTCTTGAAAAAGCCGGAAGCCAGCGAGAAAATGCAGCTTCTGCTGCACGTGGAGTGTCGTTAATAGAATTTTATAGGGCTGGTGCTGAGACTCTTGGGGCTGAGATGACACAACCAGGGGTTCGGGCTCGTTGGCTTGGGGTTGCTTCTCTCCTTTACCCGAAACTCATCCATTGGTTCCCGTGCATGGTCATCTCGAGCAGAAAATTGTTGATTAATTTGAGGATCTTTTTAAATCTATAAATTGTTCCAAATTTAGGGATGGCTCTAACCCAGGATGTGGATCCAAACCTAAGACTAGAGTGAAATCAGATTTTAGTTATAAATCTGAGGAATGGGTCCAAATTTTATGTTAGTGCGATCCAAGTCTAATGGTTTTAAATCAGTGTGTGGATCCAAATCTATGATTGCGTCTAGATCAGACTGTGGTGCCAAATCTGAGGAATGAGGATTGTAGTATAATCTAAGAATGGATCTATAATGAAGAACGGTATCAAACCTAAGATTGAGTTGATATCTGACAATAGCTTCAATTCTAAAACTGGCTACAGATCAGTTTGTAGATCTAAACCTAAGAATGAGTTCAAATCAGATTTTTTTGAAAATCAAAAGTACTATACAACAAACAGCAAAATGTAGAGTCTATAAAATTAAAGTGCTTTTATCTGAAACACTTTCCTGTACACTAACTTCCCTCAGTTTATTTAATCGAGCGAGGGCAGTTGTACTCTGTTCTGATCCGTCCTTAACCACCTTAATTAGGTACAAAAGGAATTCAGCGTTCGAGCTTCGAATTGGATTCAGCACCTGCACCATGAAAGGGGAGTGGGGTGGGGGTTGGGGGCTCGCTACGTGCATTGCAGCAGGAGTAGTGACAGCAACAACGTATCGAGAGTGGCGGTTGGTGGTTGTGGGTGTGTGTGCGGGGGTGCCATTGCCGGGGACACTTGAGGTGAATGTTTTGCGAATGGTCGGTAGATGTCTGGTTTGCTCGAGGCTGATATCGACCTGGGTCTCGGGTCTGGAGCTGCGCTCCTCTCGTTTCCCCCAACCACCCCCACCGTTTTCCTCATCCCACCCCACCCACCCCCTTCTTTCTCTCTCTTGCAGCGCTCAAAGTTCATGTCCGTTTCATATGTCTCACCTCGTCCCATCTCGGATTCCGACTCCTCGTCTCGCTCCCTCGGGAGCCGTGGGCGATCTGTTCTCGTTCCTACAAGTCCCGGGACCCTGTTCCGCCCTTCCTTGGCAACTTCACCCCTTTCTCGCCTCCCCACCCCTCTTTTCTCCGGGATCTCGCCCGCCACTCACCCGACTAACTCCTTCCCTCCTGCCCCCAATCCCCGCGACTGCTCCTTCTAAGGGTAGGGGTTTTAGAGAAGCTCACCAGAATTGTAGTTTGGGGTAGGTAGGAGTAGGGGCGTGGGTTGGGTGATCCCTCCATTCTCGCTTCGTCTTCAATCCACTCGCTTGTCTAGAACAATACGACCCGTACAACCGAATCCAGCTGAATCTCTGAGGATACATAGTGTGCTGTCATAGATCTGCCTTTGGAGATCATGCGCCCTCCGTCGACTTTACTCGAATGGATCGACATTTCCACGCTCAAGCATCCGGCGTCTGACGCAAATATTTGCAAACCTCCTACACCCGGGGCTCGTATCGAATGTCAAGGAAAAGAACATCGAAAAGCAGTTGACGATGTCACTATGAACAGTCGTCCTTTTTTTCACCGACCCTTCAGAGGGTCAGAATGGGGTTTCTCGGGTCAACTATGATGATGGTGTTTTTCCTATATTGGGAGCCAAACAGATTTTAGTTAGGGAGTAAATAAAGGGGTTGTAACATCTTGAATATGGGAGTAGAGGTTGAAGTAGTGCGCAAATTCTATTTAAATAATTAGCCTTCTCTGAGCAATTAAACTTCATTACTCATAATGGAGGCATTTAGTATGCAAATTTAACTTCCTCAGTAGCAACTCTGTAACACATTTTCTCGGTTCATTTCTTCATCCCACCGTTGTAGCAACCTTGGTATGCTAATTCTGCAAAGAAATCTTATTTTGCCTTAAAGACAAGAAGGTTCTAATTCCTAACTCCTGATATCAAATATCGGATATTTAATTTCTAATTTCAATTTCAAGCTAATAATTTTAATCCTTAATCCTCTCTAAACCGATAATCAAGTCAAGGTTAATGGAAAACGAGGAGTGCGGCGTTCGACCGCACTGCTGTGGGCGCTGGGACACAGCGAAAGGCTCTTTAATGCCCCACAATGCGAATAATTTATAGCCCAGGCGAATCTTTGAGTCGTGATTGTTCTTACGGAAGTAAAAAAAAATCCAGCTTATTAAATACCCGCTCTAAAGTAGCACATAAGGTAATGTAATTTTTGAAATCACAAAACACTATCAAATGTGCCGAAGTTTAATGGGAATATGTAAATCGCGTAAAACCGGAACGTTAATTAATGCAAATTATTCACGAGGCTCGAGACGTTCTGAAGCTCTGACGACATCTTTCAGCATTCACGGCTCGTTGATGCCTTTTTTTACTATATTGACGAACCTATGTACATTATTTATTCATTTCAGACAAGATCAATTTTAAAATTTATTTATTTGAACCATCCAGCAACCAGAGACTGGAATTGATAAAATAATTTTTCGAGCTGAAGTGTGTTTTCGGCTCGCTGGCCTTTGTTGTAGATAAGTCGTCGACACTGTAGCTGGGAGGTTTTATGGCGTTTTAATTTTCATTCCCGAGCTCACCTGGACTCATTTCGATCGAGATAGCCGCGTGTGCAAAATCCTAGCATTGGGTTCTCTCGGAGTGCTGGTATAATTTATGATGAGCCAGAGAGAAACAGTAACAGTCTGCTTCCGCTCGTGAAATATAATTCCCTGCACATTCACGGTTGGATAATCCTCGTTCGCTTTACATGAAAACTTATTACGGAGCCAGTAGCACTGGCCCGACCACCCATTGTTACCCAGCGCTCCACTTCAGCATGGAGCATGACAAGAGCAATTACATTTTTAAATTACGTTACACGATATTAAGCCCTTTCTTTCTTTCCGCCCCCTCCCCTCCCATTTCCACCTCACTCCCTGGGAACCCTCTCACTGGACCTGCCGCTTTCCTCCTACACTACTGCTAAAATTACTGCTACCTCCGTTTCTTTTTCCAGCACTCTCACATTTTTCTCGTTTCAACCGTTTCACCCTCTTTATTTTCCCTTTACTCGTACTCGCTACCACTGCATGCCAGAACAGTCAGCATCCAATCTTCCGACACTGCCTCGTAAACATGCGTCGTGAATAATAATTACCTTTTCAGCAGGCTGTGCAAGGAGACATATCTTTATTACTTTGCGACAGATGAAAACGTAAGATGCTAGAACATCTGCTGTAAAAGTTAAGAATGTTGCCTAATTTGGTTGTGGTTCCAAATCTAAGACTGATTACAAATCGAAGAATCGGTCCAAGTATAAGAATGCGTTTAAATCTGAGAATAGGTATAAATCTGATTATGGTTCCAAATTTAAGTAAGGTGTCCAAATCAACCGGTAGATTTAAGAATCATTTAAGATTGGATCCACATCTAAAAATGGTTTCAAGTTTGAAGATGTTTCGAAGTCTTAGTTCCAAATCTATAATAAAAATGACTCAGGTCTAGTGTTCATTTCAAATCAAAATATAGTTTGAATCGTGAATAGCTTCCATCTGAGTATAATACTAAATCTAATTTTAATTTCAAGTTTGAGGGTTGTTCCAAATTTGAGTTTAATTCCTAATCTCAGGATTCTTCCAAATGTGGCGACTTCGACAAAAATGACTTGGAATTCCGAATTTGAGTGCCTTAAGATTTTTTTGAGTTTGGAACAGTTAGATAATCCCAAAATGGTCTTTGAAGCTCATTTAATCCTACTCTTGTTTCCCGTTTCCCAACCCTATCTTTGAAAAACAGAAGCTCATTTTCGTCCTGAAGTTTTGTATCGAATGGAATGACATAAGCGTGAGAATTTTTACATAGAATGCTAAAATCCGTACAAAAAAGAGTCATTTAGAGAAAGGTTAAAAAATAAATAAAAATAACGTTGGCATAACAATTTCCACCCTTCCGCGAAACTGTTCCATTCAGAGCATTCAGTGCAGTATCGTACCGAGTTCATCCAACTTAAAAAGCATTCAGTCTCCCACAATGGAGCTTCGCATACGTGTGGTTATTTAAACTGCTATTTCAAAAAGATTGATCAGCATCAGAAGCATATATTCACAATAGTTTTTTTCAGCCCAGAGGACAGAGTAACCTTTCTTTTTTTCGCTGTTGATATTGTCGGATGCAGTACTCGTTTTAATGTCGTTGGGTTCACATGAATCCGTAGGAATGAAACGATTGAAATATTGCAACGCGGTGGTCATCATAAATATTAGAATGGATCCTAGTCGCAACCGCTACATCTAGTTGATGGTGGGGGCATCTTGCCTTAAGCTTTAGAATGATTTCACGTTCGGAAATATAGAAGTTTGGGAGCGTTGTGGCACGGTAAATTTGTTTAATATGAGAAACAGATTTTCGAACTAGTATTAAAATCAGTTGATACCAAATCAGTATAACCACTTGGATAACCAACAATCCGTTTCCAAAGCCAGTCGACATCAAGCTTCAGTCTTCACGGATCGAAAGACAAAGGGCTTTCAATCCGCGAGACAAAACCGTTAATTAAGTGCCAGTGCTTCCTTTGAATCCGAGAAAGATGTCGCGAGTAAAGCGAAGTCGCAGCGAAAATCCTGTCTGCGCGGATAAAGGATCGGTATTGATCGGGTAACATTCGCAACGAGACAGAACGACGTTCCGTCGCGCCAGCAGCCGTTCTTCTCTCCAACTATACTGCACCCATTCTTCTCCGATTCGTTCAAATCCGATAGTCGCATCTCTTTCTCGTTTCGCGTACCTCCTCCCCACACCCTCCCTCTCACTCTCACCCTATCAACCTTCTCCACCCCTTTCAACCCCCAACCTTAAAGCGCAGCCACACGTTTTCCCTCTCTTTCTCTCTCTCTCTTTCTCTCTGTGTATACGACATCTACAAGCGAGGGTCATTCCACCGTGAAATCATTTGTCCGGGACGGTGGGCTACCGGGCGCGAAACGCCCGCAAATTGAATAGCTACAGGAAATGCCGACGGAACGAACCAACGAATAACCCCGCATGCACATAGTCCGACTGATTTATTAGACTGCACACTGCTGCGGAGCACCAGCTCTTCTGGTTCCGGTTATCGGTGTGACATCGGGAATTCCTCTGTTAAAAAGAGAAAGAGGGAAAAAGATGATAAAATCCTGTATGATTTCGGGTAAAGCGATTTAAACAGACGTCTTGAATGACGAAGAGCACAGAATGCGTCTGGGGATCACTATTGAGATTGAAATCTACTTGTGGCTAGTAATTTAATGCTGAGCTGGGGCTCTTTTTCACGGGCCATCGATCCGGGTGAGCACTGGTCATTGCCCCCCTAGACAACACTCAGGGAATTCTTAAGGAGTTATATCGTTTGGGTGTAGTGGTATTACTGAGGAGAGTGGAGTGATCGATTTTTAAGGGGTTGGGTGTTGTTTGATGCTTCAGAATCAGAAATAGGGAATTGTTTCAAACATTTCGACTTCGAGGCCTTTCTATCCAGTTGCCAATGTGGTAGGCATTTTATTTTCCCCAATACTCTAACTCTCTGATGCCCTCCCCTCATTCGACCTTTTTCGTGCCTCGATTCTCCTCGACATCCACGTACATTTCGAATTAATTGAACTGTACCGTGTACCCAGGTACAATGCAACATTGTTCGCTAGAGATTAATAATACCCGCCGCTTTTCGTGAGGCGTGTGACGCCAGGGGCGTTGGAGTGAAGTGGAAAGAGAGGGATGAAAGTTGGCGAGAAAGGAATTAAATTGCTTTCAACCGTATAAAAGTGCTGTTTCGAGAGAATCCGCGCAAGATCAAGTGCGCTGGCAAGCTGCCACAGTCGACTGGTATAATAAACGCTCATTCAAGAAAAGACCGGTCGACCCTGAGATGTTTTTCTCGTGATGCTCGAGTATTATGAATACGTACGCGCTTCTCTCTTTCTCTGTCTATCTGCCTAGCTTGCCTGACTGCCTGCTTTTCGAAACGTCAAGACGTCTGGAAACAGAAGCTGATTTACGATTCCAATCGCTCAGACGCTGAAGGAAAAAAACCAATTTTAACTTGTCGCGACGTGAAACGAATAAATGAAGTTCCGAGGGTTACAGAAATCAGATTTGAGAGTTTCTTAAATGATTGGGAATCAGGTGGAAGGTTGTGGGTTGACTTGAAAATCGAGATTAAAGTGACCCTTGATACTGATTTAGTTATTCACGTGCTTCATGCACCCCAAAAATTGAATTTCTTTTGATGAAATACAAAATTACAGTGGTTACAAATATAAGATTTATTTCTAACGAGGATGATTTCAAGTTTCAGGACATTTATAAATCTATGAATGGATCCAAATCTGAGTACAATTACAAATCTAAGAGTCGGTACAAATCTTAATTATAACCTACATCAGATTATGGTTCCAATTCTGAATATCATTTCGAAGCTAATAATGAGTCCAACTCTCAAAAAGAATCCACATCTCAGAATGTTTTCAATTATAAGGATGGGTCCAAAATTATACATGGTTCTATTTAAGAGTTTGGTTCCTATATTTAAAGATGATTTCAAGTTTAAGCATGGTTCCAAATAGATGGTTCCACATCTGTGATGGGAAAAAAGAGTTCTTTAAACTAAAATGAAATTAAAATTCCCAGTATTCCCAGTTATTTTGCTTTTACGATTTACGAGTGAACTCATACAAAAAGTTGCCGGTTAAGTACGAGACAGTACCAATTTGCGGCGTCACGTCGATTTCACCTTTCTAGATAGCTGTCGTATTATCTCACCCTCACTAGTTCAGGATTAAAGACTGAGAAAATCGTGTGCAGTATGCTCGAGGTTAGGGACGTACGTGATCTGCTCATTGGTTTGTAGAATAAAGGAAAACGCGTCCCTTCACACGTGTCTTCACACTCCCAGAGGAGTTGTTGTTGCCTTCCAAGACCTTGAAATTCCCCCAATTTCAAAGGGTCGATTCACAGGGGTAGAAACAAGATTCAATGTATATTAATGCACCACTCCTGGATGCAGTCCAAATAAATGTAAACTGTCACAAAAAAGTTATTTCCCCACAAAGAAATGTGCTCTCTTACAAGAACTGGCTTATACATTTAGAACTTCCTTTTTCCCCAAAATTTAATGGGAAAAAAATTAATTAAAAAAAATGTAAATTTGGCTTTCATGTTGGGTAGGGTTTTTGTTTTTTTCTTGTTTGTGAAATTTTATTCAAGTCTTAAATAAATAAAGTGGAGTATAATCCATCTAGGGGGAAGAGAGTTTGAAATTCGATTTGTTTTGCAGTCGTACAAAGGTGAAAGGATCTGTGGCATGGTGAAACTCATCGTGGAGATCTAATTATCCGGGGAAATTGTCCTGGGAGTCGGCTGCTCTGTGGTGAGCTGAGTGCCGGATAGACTGATGGACGAACCAATAGATTGGCACCCTCCACCCCAAAACCACTATTACCGGTCCTCTTCCTCCAGTTTCTCTTGTCGCCAATTCGCGCACGTGAATGGACAAGAGAATGTACGAGCTGAATACGCGTACACATTGTAAACCCCATACTTACTCACCATACAAGTGTCTATGCTATTGGACCAACCACCTTCGGTAATGCATTTACGGGGGGCGCCATCCATTATAACTGAGTTATCATATCCCTCTTTTGGCGCCCCTGGTAAACAGCTACCCAGATGTAGTGTGAAAGTGAAAATTGCGGAAAAGGTACGAAGAGGGGAGCGCAGCTAGGGGTCCGTAAATTAGGAGAAAAAAAGAGCCTACCTGACAGGCATAAGACTCTAGTCAGTAGTCTGAAGCTGTTCGAGTTAGAAGCATTTGAAGTGCATTCTGAGTATCTGTATACCCAGGTACGCCTAGATACGTTCAAAATCTCCTCATCAATTTTTAATTTTCTATCATATTCAAAGTGCCTTCTTCTCAGAAGAGATCTGATAAGTTATCAACGCCAACTAGATGTCATTATTGTGATTGGCGACTCGATCGCAAAACAACGTTCGCGTGTATAGTTTGCATGGTTCTTATATGTACGAGATCTGTCCGAAAACTATCCGACCTTATGATGTACCAGGAATAAGAGTTGATTCTGGTGAATGACGATGATGTCACCTTCAAAGTACTTCTTTTTGGAAGCCACAACCTTCTTACAATGATCCTCCCACTTTCGGAAACATTCCTTCAAGTCACTTTTCGCTATAGCTAATAGCTGCTTCGTATCATCCTGTTTTATTTCCTCTACCTCTTATAATAATTTTCCTTTTAGAGGATACTTCAATTTGGGAAACAGCCAGAAATCACAGGAAGCCAGGTCAGGACTGTATCGGGGCTGCCGAAGTTGTGTAAAGCCGTGTTTCACCAGAAATTGCTGAATAAGCTACGATGAATGGCAGGTGCATTTTCGTGGTGAAGGACGCACTCGACATTTTTCCACAAACCAGGTTCTAAAGTTTCCGAAAAAATAGTTTTCGGAATCCTGAGGTCTTCCTCCGTCTTACAATAGCACAACTAGGTCGGATCCTTTGCGGACAAACCTCGTAATTAGCGTCGCCGCGCCGTTTGTATAAACTGTTCTAAATAGTAAAATAAGTAAAGTAGAATATATAGTAGAATAAGAGAAAAGTATGTTTTTCTTTTAAATTTGAATATTTTTATACATTGGCCTTGAATTTGCAAAAATTATACGCAATTTAAAAAAAGAAGTTCATATTTACTCAATCTGTTCCCACACACATTTACCATATTCAGATTGTAAAATAAACATACTTTTTTATGACGTAAAAACTGCTAATAAAACCTTACAGGTGGAAGTCTACAGTTTATGAATCACTATGATTTTTTTTTATTTTCACCCAATATCAAGGAAATACGAATAAAAAACGTGGTTTTTGCCATTTTCAATCAGTTTTGGATGTTTATTTTGTTTAAACTTTTATTGTCTTTTACCTAATTAAAATATTAATACCAAACTCATATTGAAGTGTTCCTGACATTCAAAGGATTTCATTTCACCCCTTCAACGTTTCAAAATATGTATTTTGAACATTTTTCATCCCAGAAATAAGTTATGGGTAGCTGCATACCCAGATGCGCCTTGAACGAAACGCCTGAAAATGTGCTCCATCAGAGGGATATCATTACATCGCTACAAAACTGCTTACATCCATGAGAAAACTAATCAATAAACTCCTCACAGGAGAATATTGATTACAGATTAAGTTAGTCTACATGGATGACCCCAAATTCCAGAATTAGGGTTGGTTCCATCCCTTGTAAGAATATTCCATCTTTTACTGATTTTGAATTTCATTCAGTAGACTTTAAAAGTAATTCTCTCGAGTTTATCTGTTAACTTCAATCTCAAGCAAATACCCGGTTCGAAAAATTAAAATTTATCGGCTTTCACTTGACTACGTTTTTTCTGGGTCGTTGAACCTAAGGCTTTAAGATATATCAAACGATCTTCAGAAAACATATCAGCAATCTGCAGTAAATGGCATGAATACGCTTTAGGCTTGAGCTCACTCATGTGTGTAAGGTAATTGATACATTAGTAAGAGATTACCAATTTACTTTTATAGCATTTGCTGATCCATGTGTTGTATATAGTATATAAAAGTCTATTGGGTGACCAACCGACCTGATTTGCGCAACAAAATGATTCAATGAAATGCGAGAAGCTGCTAGCGCAACACAGCAACCAGCAGCTGTAATTCATATGCCTAATTGAGAACAGACCGTAATATCCGATTTAAAAGGAACAATGTGTGTCAATTGCACAAGAAAATCACAAATTGAAATCACTGAGTCATCTATTCAATTTCCAATCAATTATATAACGAATGAGGTTGCAAGTCAATATTATCACCAAAAAGAAAGTGTAAGGAAAAATATATATAAATTTGTTTTGGAATTAGAAGTGTTGTATACAATCCGTGAAATATTGTTTCATTAATTTTGTTTCTGGTTCGCAAGGAAACAAGTTGGAGAAGATATATTATCAGAGCCCTTAAAAGGCCTTAACGTTCCCCCAATGCAGACCGCGCTCGACTCCCCTTTTTGCTGTAATTAATCGTCACGTTATTGTAGAGTTAATTAATAACATCAAATACAAGCAAGATCCCCTCGGATGGTACTTAGCTTGTTATCTACTCGTAGAAATGATTGTGGCAGTAAAGATTGTTGATATGAAAATCAGACCATGATTATGAAAAGAGGTTTGAATATTTTAATAATGTGTAATTTGTTTTTCTGTTATGGTAACAGATTCAGTGAAAAAGCGGTCGTAATCCGGCAGCAGTGGCTTCATCCGAAGTGGAAGTTCCGTCAGTGCTTTTGAAAAGGAAGACTGTGAAATCCTAAGTAGGATCAGAGGGTTAATAGAACAGGGGTTACTTGATCGGAAACCTAACCTAAAGTGGGTTCTTCCTTCCCTCTCAAGTCACCACCTTATTTTCCTTTCCAGTTCTGCTTCACGTCAGTAGGTACAAGATTAGACTGAAAGCATCTTCTGACACGTGTTTTTATCCCTTTTCCTCACTTCAGAAAATTTCAGTCTGACTCAGAAAAAATTCCATCTGTCTTCATACATGATTCACTTATAGAGGTCACACCCCTTTGCAAAGAGAGAAAATCCTTAAGTCATTTAAATTACAAATTAAATTCTAATACAAATTTGTATTGACAGAGAGGGTTTCAATATCAAAAAGATCGTGACTGGTGATGATTTCAATGTGAATCAATTGAATTTACTCTTTGAGATGCAAATTGATGTTCAAAATCTTTTGATAGAAATAATTATGTGTAAAAAATGCAGAGCTTCTCTAGTAGGATTGAATCAATCAAATCCTCTGGCTGGAATTGGATAACAATGGGTAATAAAATTGGATGGTTCATTGTCGACGAGGCATAAGTTTTATTATCAAAGGAGAGAAGTTTGCGTGCACGCTTGAATGCGCTCCCAATCACGTCAAGGCGTATCCATATCCGCAATAGTTTGCAGCTTTGAACGATCGGTGAATAAGCGCTTTCATGCGGACTGGTGCTGCACTCTAATAAGCGATAACTCTCCTTTTGCTCCAAGAGCCATGAAGATTAAACGCAGAGTTTCCGCCAGTACTCTCTGTTATTAAGAGATAAAGGAATGTGTGTCAGAAATGACTTAGCTTCCTCTTGTAATTAACGTCACCATACATCTTTGTTATTCTATTTTAAATTTGATGATTCTAAATAAATTCTAGAATGGCATTAATGCTAGAAGTTTTTGATAGATGATGATAATCCACAAATGGATTTGATTTAAACTCGCTACGATGAAGTGAGGTTCAAAATTGCACAACTCAAGTCTCGAAGTGTCAGAGGCACGTACAACAGATGCACACTTGCAGCGCTTGATAGAAATGCTGGTCGCTTCTCACTACGCATATTGGAAGCACCGTGTGGTTATTGCATCCAGATACGATAGATACCCCATTGAAACCTGTTCTCAATGCACGTTAGTGCGATTCACGTTGCGGAACCGAACTGAATACGGTATTAGGGAGACAGCGGTTGTTGCAAACGGCTGACTCACTATAGTGATCTCTTGTCTCACATAAGGGGTGTGAACATGCTCGTGGCATATTCAAAATCCTACTCATCTTGAATTAGCCTAACGCTCTTCTAAATTAAAGACGACTTTCAGTCTGTGGTGGAGCATATTTTCTGGATCAGGTGGTTAGGTATTATTCGAGGGTAATCCTAGATAAACCAATGATTGCATCTAAATCGACTACTTGTTGACCCCTACGATTTGCTACTTGATTCCAGTGTATACTGTTAGGCTGTGAGTTAATTACAATCCAACTGATCTACCCGATCCAGTCCCCTTTATAGGTCATGTCCCAATAATGAGAGTGTACTTAATTCACTGCTTCAGGGGCTATCTTCATGGTTGCCCCGACGATTAACCTCAGA
>CAKNWT010295253.1:0-18992 GCA_932066315.1 Andricus coriarius | reverse complement strand
AAAAAAAATATGGAAAATCCAAAGTGGATTTATGCCAGGAAGATCATATACGGAAGAAATATTTATCTTAACGCAGATCACAGTAAAAAGCTTGAGAGTAAGAAAAAGATAAGTTTTCTGTGTATTTGTTGACCTAGAAAAAGCGTTTGACAAGGTAGATAAAAGTAAATTTTGTGTAGTCCTGAAAGAGTATGGAGTTAATGGGAAGCGGAGTGACTGGTTCGATATTATAAGAATGCCTTATGTCCTTTTGGATATTTATTATATTCATGATTTAGATGATAAGTTTGTTATGGTAGAGTCAATCGTAGGCTTGCAGATAATATTGAGCAAACTTAATAAAAACATGAAGAACATGGGCCTAAAAATTAACGTACTTTGAACAAAAATTATCGTGTTTGAAGAAAAAGGGGAGAAAGCAATGTGCAAAATTGTCCTGAATGATGAGAGAATGCAACAAGTTGATAAGCATGTTAATCTTGGTAGCTTATTCAATAGTGACGGAAAGTTAGATGAAGAGTTAAATAGGCATATAAACGAGGGTAAGAAGGTTATCGGTAGAGCAGGGCTCATTATCAGAAACAAAAATATATCAAGTAAAGCTACAAGGGGAATAAATAATTCTATATTTATACCAACTGTGCTATACGGCAGTGAGACCTAGCCCTATAAATAAAAAGATAAGAGTAAAATAGATGTGAAAGAAATTCTTTGACATTGTATGGGCTAGATTTTGGGAAAGAATGGTTAGAATGTATAAAGGAGACCCTAACTCGAAGAGACATAAGAAGACATAGGAAAACAAGAGCTTGCAAGAAAAAAATGCATGGACGTGAAGGAAGCTAGAGCGGTATGCGTACGTTATTTTTTAAAATTTCAATAAATAACACAGGAATTCTAGATCAATCTAAAAATCTATACCCTTCCCCTACTTTACTTCCTTTCTGACCGAGTAAGTCACACTTACTCCGAAAGGGAAATGATTTAATGGTTTAATGATAGAACAGAACATTAATTCATCAAAAGATTTCAAGAATTACTAATAATTCTGAATAAAGTGTTAAAATTTGGTTTGAACTTTAAACCTAATCAGTCGAGGGAAACCAAAATATTTGTATTTCTGTCAAAAAATACAAAACTAACCTAATTTTTTTTGTAATAATGAATTTTTTTAACGTTTCTGTTTTTCTACGGAATTATCACTTTATACTCACTCTTAACAATTTTTTACAAACAGCTTTGTATTTTCCTGAAATGAATCACCACTTTGTTTTTATTAACATTTTTTCTCTTACAAGGGAATAACATCAGAAGAATGTATTTTACAGAAAAAATGTGAAACGGTAAAAGATTTCATTAATTTTAAGCATTATTATTATAATTAATAATGTTGTTAGATTGAGGATAAAAGAGCATCTGACGCTTGGCTAATCCCGTTACGTCCCCTTTTAGGCCTAAGCGTGACCCAAAAGCCCTCTCCATATGGCGAGGGCCCATGCTATTGGCCAAATCTCTGACTCAGTGACGCGGTTACTGCCCGTTAATGCCAGACGCTTCCCCACAATCGCAGAGCAGTAACAAAGGATGTTAAATGTCGTCTCATCATTTTTTCCTCACAGGCTTAAGTGGGGTCTATCTGCGAGCCCTATCCTATTTTCTGTGATAACCGAGGCTTACATGTCCCGTGAACATTTATGTTAGGACGTGGACTTCGATCCTCTCAACCTTCAGTATCTCCTTCGCTTGATTGAGGTTTAAATGTAAACCCGTGAGCAATGCTGTGTGATCGAATACGGATGTTACTTTTGCTGCAATACTCCTGTGCCTTTTAGGCGCACATTTCTCTTTCATGGATTGGGTAACGCAATACTTCTTGTCGAAGAGATAGCTCTCCTACAGAGCCATATGGTCGCTACAAGCTTTTTGCCCGTGCCTTCCAGGTGCTCGTTCCATAAAAGCTTCTTATCTAGGATGACTCCTAGATATTTAACTCGCCTGCTGAATACAACCGCGTTCGTCTCACCTGGATTAGCTGATAATTCAGTCTTCTTGCACTAGGAATTGTTTATCCCCAGTGCTTGGTGCATTACTCGCAAGAGCGCATCCAGATGCCGGCCGCGAACGATGACCAGTATATCGCCCGCCTAGTCTATAATGCGATAGCTCCGGTTCGTGAGTAGATGAAGCAGTTCAACCATTACTAAACACCACAGCAAGGGCGATAAAACGCTTCCCTGCGGACATCCCAAATCAGTCGTTCCACATAAAGTGGTAAGACCCATAGTCATTGTTAGGCTCCTGTTTCCCAACATATGGCAGGCCTATTCCACAAATGCAGTTGACACACCATTTGCAATCATGGTCGCCTTGATCGCCTCTCTAGAGGTATAATTGAAGGCTCCTTCGATGTCTATAAAGGTTCCAATCTTGAAGCCATTTTCCTTCAGTTGTTCCTCGATTGGGTTTACTGCTTTGCTTAGGGTCGTTTCAGGTGAGCCAATGTTTCCCGTCTGAAAGTGAGCATCCTCCGTTGTGATATTTAGGAGTGCGGAGAATAGCAGGCGTCTTTTCTAGCCTCCTCTTTCCCTCTCACGATATTTTTGCAAAAGTCGATCTAGCTCTTCTTGCTTGCCCTTGCGTACTGCACCCTTGTATTCATTCCTCATCTTAGTAAATGGGGTCCATAGTCCATCCGTTTTGTCAGTACTGGCACATCTAATCCTCTCTCTGGTTCCCCTGGCAAGCTCTTTGACTTTTTCGTTCCGCCAGTGTATCTTTCCAGCCTTTAAGGTTCTTGTCGGTCGACAGTTACTTTCATAAGTACATTTGATGACCTCCGTCAAAATATATGCTGCCATCTTCAGGGTGTACAAGTTTCTAATCGACCTGGAAACTGAGAGAGTGGGTTCGTCTGAGAATCTCAACTTCTCAACATTGTCTCAAAAAGTGCTGGTAGAGAGGGTGATGTCAATGACTTATTTCTGACAAAGGTATGAAGCGTCGGGGTATTATCCGTATTGAGAATATCTAAATCAGTAATAAGCAAATATTCCAATAGATCCTTCTTTCTTGACTTAGGGTCCGTGTTACCTCTTAAAGTATGGTGAGAGTTAGCATCGCACCCGAACAGAGGAGGGAGACGTTCCACCGATCAGTATTTCACCAGTATACGTACTTCTTCCGATAAGTTGCTTTCACTGCCCTATGGAGGGTGGGCCGATCCCAAGACTAGCTTTCCAATTCCTCTATGATCTGTGACTATAACCGTCAGATCACTCAAACACAGTTCGTGCATCGCGACAATGTTGACTCTCTTCGCCAGTATTCAGGCCCTTGGTTTAGCCGCCTTGGTGTTCCTGTAATAAAAAACAAGCCGCCCTCCTGACCCCCTTGTGATGTAATGAACTAACCAAGGTTCCTGGATTAGTAAGATACCTGTGTGCCTCGCAGCCATGCCTCTCTGTAGAACCGCAGAGGCGCCTTTGCTGGATATAAGTTAATTTGGGCCGTGGCGAGGCCGGAGGTAGTCATTTAGGTCTGCCCCGAACCGACTGCAAGAACGCTCGTTTGAGACTCAGGGTTCTGCACAACTAGGAGTTGTTTGCACCCTCTTGTTGCGTTATCTCTTTTAGGCTGATCATGCGCTCAGCATCCTTTGGAGCAATTTACCTCCACCCATTTTAGGGTCTTCGCCTTGTTAGGGCCTTTTCTCGGCCCCTGTATTAGACATCCAAGCTTTAGACGCTAGGTGAACCGGATAACTTTTGAAAGACTAATCGGATTCAATTGCAATTGAGCACGCATAACATTTCTTGAATGACCGAATATATAACTTTTAACGAGCATTTAGTAGCCTAATTTTAGCCAATCAGATGTGTAAAATTGCACTAGCAATGAGTTAAGTTTTAATCGTTTTGATTCAGAGAGCCAATAAAGTATCTTTTGCCCAAGAATGAAGCTATAAAATAAACATGAACTTCTTTAGACACTCAGGTTCATGCTTATTTAAGGCAAATGAGTTTTACAATGCTTACTGAATAATTGGAATTTTCTATGGAAAGGTAGAAAAATGCACTTCAAAAACATATTTTAAAAATTCAAAATAGAACTCGGTACAAAAGTAACGCATGCAGGCCCTGAATATGGATAATTGATTTCGTGTCCATTGATCGATTGTAATTTAAAGAGTGTAAGGAATTCTAATTTTTATTAACTTTGTTTTAACAGTCAGAAAACAAAAATTTTTAAATTGGGACAGGTGGCGTCACGTTTACAATACCACAATATGATCTTCATATCGTTTAACACTAGAAGTACCGGGATTTTCTGCCACCTTCGGTTACCACGAGGGGTCAATTGACCCCTACCTGCGTTGGGTGTCAAATAATGATTTTAAACCGTTTCTACCGTCAAAATTTGATGATAGAAGTATGCTATATTCATGTTACATCGTTAATATAAGTCAAGAAGAGTAGTGAGTTCTGAAAAAGTACAACAAAGGAGTGAAAATGCGTACCCCAGCGTAGTCCTACCGACTTCGCTTCTGCTGCGACTGCAACAGCAAGCTAAATCGTTTGGTGCCGCTGTACTCCTCGACCTGAGTATACGCCGTAAATTTCAACTTACTGAAAATCGACTGTCCCGAAAAATAAGTCACTAACAAATTTTTCCGTATACGGAGTGTAACAACTATATTTTACTTCGCTAGAGTGTCGTATCTCTACGTATTTTTGAATGGAGATACGACACGCTAGCGAAGCATAATACAGTTGATACGATCTGTTTTCGGAAAAATTGGTTAGTGACTTATTCTTCGGGACAGTCGAAATGTGGTTATTCCTAGTGCTTTACTATAAACGTAGAACGTTACACACCGGTAGTGGAACTGATAGTCCGAAAATGTTTTGAAGCAGACTAGAAGAAGAACCGACCATAAAGGCAAACTCCAGCAGGCAATATATAATATATTTCTTGTTAAATAGAACAGCAGTAATAGTTTTAAAGATTAGAAATATCACACACATTTTATAAAAGCGATATAAATCAGACCTGCTGCGCAGAAGTGGCAAAAAGTAATGAAATATCAGCCAAAACGCTATAGGGGTCAATTGACCCCTGCCGGTAACCGACTATAAAAAGTCAATTTTTTTTAAAGTTCGCATCCAATATTTCCGAAAAAATCGTCAAATACTCCTATTTATAAATAATTAAAAGTCACAAAACGCCATCTTGCTGCAAGCAACCGCTGCGGAGATTTACCACTTCAAAAATCGAAAGGGGTCAATTGACCCCGCTCGGTACTTCTAGTGTTAAGATATATGAGAATGCTGCACTATAGCGTTATTATATTAAACTCTTCTTATTTTAAATTTTTGACACCTTTCTTTAATTATTATGTACAGTCCTAGGTAAATTTATATATTTGTATTGAGCAATTAGTTACTTTCCACTATTAAATTAGAAAATTTCTCGATTATTCGAATCAGTAATTTTCTGCTCATCTTTAGTGGCTCACTTTTCGCTAATCAAATCAGAAAAATTTCACCAGTAATAAGTTAAATTTTATCAATTTTAAATCAGAAAGCAAAGATCCCTAGAAAATAAAATATATACTTTTTGAGGCACTTAAGCTGTTATATATTTCCTTCGAGCCTGATTCAGAAAATAGATTGACATTTTTTGTATTAATCTCCAGTTCAGAATAAAAAATTTCACTCTAGTGATATTTTTGCGTACGGCGAGATTTATGAATTAACACCTTTGTAAATAATATATTTTCCATTATTCTCCATAATGCACAAGCCACAGTTTTCAAGTTATTGGCAAATTGGCTGTCACTATGATAAGTCGCACATGGCTTAGTTGATTCAGAAGCTGACAATATTTTTCGGTCATTGTTTGAAAAAAGTTTAAAATGTTTTTTGACCCTGTCCTAGAAAGTCTGAATCTTTAACTAAACGAACTTATTGTTGACATGACTTAACAAATTATAAAGAGTGAATAAGAACTTAAGAAGTGTAATGAGATAGCGACTAGTATATATAAACCAAAATATTCACGTGAACATTCATTAGTCATCTCGGCGATTTTCAGGACCCTACTTGTAAATATAATAATATACCTATAAAAATAAAACATTGTTTCGCAATAATTAATTTTGCTATACGTTTCAGTTTTTCCATTAAATTATAATCACTTTATACTCACTTTTATAAATTTTTTACAAAAAATGTTGTGTTTTTCGGAATAAAAAAAAATAATAAAAATGTGTTCATCGAATTTTCCTTTAGTAGGAAACAATATAAAAAAAGATGTATTATACTGAAAGAAATGTAAATCAATCAAAGATTTCATTAATGTTAAATGTTAAAAGTTTCGAAATACTTGAATACTTGAATTCCGAAATCCAGAAGATGGCTTGGAACGAAGAAACCTACCAATAACTGATTTTTTTGAACTTTTTGTTTTTTCAAACTGATTTATAATAAAATATAATTCAACTTCTAGAAGCTTTTTAAAAATGTTGAAAAAATGTGATTTTGGATGATTTCAAAACAACAATTTTTTAAGCTTTTTAGGCTTTTTGAAATTTATCAAGAAAATATAAAATTTTTCTTAAGATTCCTGAAAGAATTTCAAATGATTTTTTAACTTTGAAGAATAATATTTGAAATGATTTCTACAAATGTTTTTAAAAAAAGTGGCAAATATTAAAAAAATTTATTTAATTTGAAAAAATGTTTTAAAAAATCAGAATTATCTCAAAAGGTTTTCAGAAAGTTTGACAAAATTATAAAAAACACTGGAAAATTTGAAATAATTTTTATTTTGAAAAATTAAATGTAAGAGAATATTGAAAAAGATTTCTAAACATTTTAAAACCTTTCCCAAAACTTTCAAAGAAGAATCTTGATGATTTAAAAATAATTTGAAAACAGTTTGAGAGACAATTGGAGGAAAAATTATATTTATTTAGAAGATATTTAGAAGGCTTGGAAGGTTTTCAAAAGATTTCAAAAAAAGCAAACCAAGATATAATTTTTTGAAGATTTCGTATAAAACTTTCGAAGATTTGTAGAAATCTTTTTTAATTTTGGCGTGAATTTTAGGAAAAATATATTTATCAATGAAAAAAAAGAATGAACTTAAAAAAGTTAATTGACATTTTTATTTTGTATTAAAAATTGTTTTTCACCTCGAATCAAAAAACTGAACGCATAATGCTAGACTTTTTAAAATCAAAAGAGGAATTTTTCTAGAAGAAAAACCAGAAATTTGTCAACAATTAAAATCTGAAATTTATTTCTAGCCTCTTTTTTTTATTTTGATTAAAAAAAGTTTCCTAGCCTCTTTTGGTGTTATTAACAAATTTTTAAACTGCCAATGCTCTACTGAAAATCTAGCGTAGTCGTTAGTTATACTGTACGCAATATTCTTCAAATCACTGAAAAACAGTGCCCTCCATTTACAGACGATGAACATCTTTCTCGCCGGTCTGACCTTCACTCTGGTGGTTTTCTTTAACGATATGGGTAATTATCATACAATATAATATTATTATTTCTGTTATTCCATTCTCATCAGGGAAGGTATTAGGTTTTTGTAACATTTGACCCCCGCCCGAAAAATCTAAAATTCAAATTTTGGCCACACAAAAAATAATGAAAAATAACAAATTTAATTTTGCAGTCATACTATGCAAGATGCACACAAAAAATAATTATGATTCAAAAATCGTGAAACCCATAAAAGATCTGTAAATTTGTGATTGATTACTTTTTAATAGAACGCGCAGTTTTTGTTTTATTCATTGAAAAACAAAATTGAAAATAAAAAAATTAAATTTTTGGACAAACGACACAAGCTATGGAAAACATAATAAAGCAAAAGTTGTTGACTTAAAAAAACTACTAATTCGTTATTAATTTTTTTTGGTAGGATGAAAAGTTTTTGTTTTAATCGTAAAAATGAAATTAAAAATAAAATTTTTGGACAATCGACTCAAGCAACGAAAAATATGGATTGACAAATATTGTGCACCCAAAAAAGATCAACATATTTGTTATCATTATTTATCATTATGAATTGTAGCAATATCAATTTATTGAATTGATACATTTTTTAGTGCAGCTGAGAACACAAATTAACACAAAATAAGGTATAAATATTAAAGTAATAATAAAAAATAAAATTTTTACTTTATTTTCTGATATCTGAATAAACAGTCCCAGACCGAGGTACAGAGATAAATATATGTTTGATATAGAAGAGTGGAACTCAATCTTGAAAAGTTCGCACCTTAGACTAAAGGAAGTTACTCCAGGTGTACCTGGCTGATTTGATTCTCCCGGATGTATTTTGTAGTACTCGAAAAACTAAGCAAAACGTAGTTTTTTTTATTTGCGAAAAAGCACTTTAAGGGGGTGAAACAGCCCCTTGAAGATAGTGGTCTCAAGTGTCGATTGTCTAGATTTGTGTATAACAACAAAATTCATTTCGATCAAACTTACTGGAAAAGTTTCCTCGTGATGCTTTTAAGCTATTACTCAATTCTTTTAAATCGTGAAAAGAACAGGAAAAAACAAGAAATAATTGTTTCAAATCATCAAACATCAATTTTGATCCACTTCAAAATCGAAAAGTAACATAACCTCCTACAGGGACGTGAGTTAGGCACTAACGCCCTATCGCCTGACGACCGCAGGAAACTACAATCTATTTACTTGCGCTTGAATAGGTTTCGATGACTTCTAAATTGCGTATCTGTAAGTGGAATTTCAAATTGTCACACATTGGTTAGGCTGTCTTTTGAATGAAAACATGAGTTTTTGAATCGAAGTATTTTTTTCTGAGTTCCATTCATCAGCGATTATAAATGGGTATTATCTGATTCAGAAAAAATAGTTCCAATAATAAACAATTCATTTGAAGTGACATTTCTCAAATGTAAATGGTTAGAATTATTCACTAAAAAATATTTAGATTCGGAAATTTTTAGCAAATTATGGCATACATTGTCTACATTGTTTTATAGAAAATTCATTCTCAGTCATTTTAATTGATTTTGTTGAACATTCTTTCTCACATATATGTATCACACCATATCTGAATGTTGACCATTCATTTATATATTTCACACATCAAGAACTGAATTATTTCTCCTGATGTACGTTTATAGAATCTCATTATCACGGAAACTAACAAATTATTTAGTTACAATCTTTAGGTTGTGAAACTTCACATTCACCTTTTATAAATATTTAAACACTTGGATGTTTGGGATGCATATAGATATGAACGGATTGCGAAGTTTGTTTATGGTACATGCACTCCCTGCAGCCATTAGCATGTGCACTGAATAAACTGAATGGCACCGACGCTTTAAGAGTCAATCTTATAATTCCTGCACAGGATAATTTAATTATATTATTGTGAGAAGAGAATTACATCTTCATAATTATTGAATTCAGAAATTAATTGTTGCATCAATCATAATATACTCTAACTTCGGAAATTGTCGGTACTTTGAAACGTAATGACTCGTTCAAAAATAGCGCGAGAAACTTCTGTAAGAAACCGTTATAACCCGAGACAATATACTGCATGACCTAGAAAAGTTGTAGCGAAAATCTCAAATTCGTACTAATTAGTCTTTCAAGTTTTATCTTTAATTTAAGCCAATAAAACTTTACGAATCTTCACGGGTTCTCGAGATACGACTGAAAATTTCCAAGTCTTAAATATCAAGTTTTAGTCTTCGATAACTGCTGTCGACCGCGAGATCGGCAGTCACCGAGAATTTTTCAGATTTTGTTTCCTAAACTTCTACTCGTGCTTTGGCTAAGGATAATTCAGGAAAAAAACTCCAATTGACAGACTTGCTGCTAAAGCGACTGAAATTTGGCGCAGGATACGCTTAGACATTTTTAGTCGTATCTCGAAAATCCGTGAAGTTTCTTTAAATTTTATCGGCTTCAATTAAAGATGAGACTTCAAAGAGTAATGATTATGAATTTGGGATTTTCGCTAAAACTTTCCTAGGTCATGCCACAGGTTGAAATCGAGGTACAGAATTCAAGAAATTCTTGAATTTTTTTCAACTTCTCACGCAGTATATTTGTGAACAAGTAATCACGTTTCAAAATCAGCAGGGATTTTTAGTAGTACAAGATTATATTTTATTTGATATTAATTTCTTAAATTTTTATTTAATCTGCATTGTCCTATTCAAATTTCTCACTTCATCCTTCTCATTCAAAAGAATTCATTCTTTGAAATTGTTATCTGCATATTCCACTCATGCGCCCATTAATAAATCATAGATTACCCATAGGAATTAGTCTATTTCAACTCGCTTCACTTAGCATTTTAAAGAATGCTATATGGCAGATTTGAAGCACCGCCCACAGGTGACAGATTAAAAATTTGGCCAACCGATTGGATTTTCATTCTGTCAATCTGCAAATGACAGATACGCAATTCAAACGGACTCGATTTGTATCTGTTCTTTTTTCCTGGTAACCTTCAAGTACAAGTATATATTACATGCGCCTTCCTATTTTCTCGTGCTAATATTTGACGTAATATAACTGATTTATTTCTATTTCTTCTTACAGAATTAAGTTCAGCGTGGTACGATTTTAAAAACCTTGATCCTCAATACATTAATCTTTATCATGATGTTGACGTTCGCTACTATTCAGCAGATCATAAAAGGTATACAACCCTAAAGGACAAAACTTCAAAAACTCGGGTACTAGTAACAAGGCAAGGCTATACACTATACGTTGCTGCAGTAGATGACTACCGTTGTATTCGTCAATTTTATCTGGGAGATGCTGCTGACAATAAACCAGTTATAATATGCCCTAACATTACTGAATGTAAAGAGAAATTTCCTCCATTCACTAGATTGGTTAGTGACCTATTTCCCATGGGATTGAACACAGATTTACCTTTAAAATACAAATGCAATTAATAACCATGATTTTGCGGCGTTCTAGTTATGGCCCTTGTAATGTTTCCTTTAGCTATATACCAAACTTTTGTTTTTAATCAAATAAAGTGTTACCATGCAAAAAATTAGTATCGAATCAAAGAAATAAATAGATTAATAAACATCAAAGAGGATTATTTACTACCTTTCAATGTCCCTAATTTCATTACGAGAATCCCAGAGATGGCTCAAATTAGATTAATTTATTCAATATTGTGACGTAAATGATTTTGATTTGTCTCTTTATTTCTTTTCATGTTTTAAATTTCTTTGTTTTTTAAAGTTGTATTCACCTTATCAGAGAACTGAATGGTTCCGATACCCAGAGAATTTGAGTTGCAGTGGCTGCTTTTAGTTTACTTATCTATGAATAAAGATTAGGGATCCCCTGCAACATTAATTTTGTAAATCGAAATACCCAAGTAAGTACTTTTATCTTATTATAAAATTCATTTATGAACTTTTCTAATCATTATCAGTATAAGGGAATATTTTTATTGTGAATGATTTTTTAATGTAGGAAAATAATTCTATTTCGAAGGATATACTTTTATCTCAAGTTCAAGAACAAGCATGGTTAAAAATGATATATAAAATCGGGGGAAACATTATCAGTGTTAATTGAAGTGATTTTGAAACAAAATTTAAGGGTTTATTAACAAAATTAATCAATGTTCAAATTGTTTATTTAACAATATTTGTGTCGGATTTTATATTATCACTTTCTGAAAAATGGAAAATCAGTCCAAATGTAACTTCTCCAATATATTTTAAACCTTATTTTTTATTTTGATTGAAAAATGTTTTTCTTGATGTTGAATAATCTTGAGTGAATAAGCTTGAATGCTCAAAGAAGTACATTTTGATTGTTAGGCTTTTTTGCTCTCTGAATCAAATTTGGCAATATTCAAGCAATTGCAAATAAAATTTTACAGATTTGATTCGCTGAAATTCAACGAAGAAAAATTAGTAAAAAATTACTCATTTTAAATTGATAATATTTCCTAATTCATTAGAAAAAACTTATTTCTTGGTGGAAAAACACTTTAAATGTGTATCAATATGGGTTATGAATTAATAATGCATATTGACGGTCCTCATGTGCCAATTTACCACAGAATTCTGTTTTCGATTTTTATAATTTTTTCAGTTGCACATTTTCCATATTTTTCATAGAAAATTGCAATCGGATAGCAAACTTTACGAAAATCTATTTTTATTTCTTCTTACAGGATTAAGTTCAGCGTGGTACGATTATAAAAACCTTGATCCTCAATACATTAGTCTTTATCATGATGTTGACGTTCGCTACTATTCAGCAGATTATAAAAGGTATACAACCCTAAAGGGCAAAACTTCAACAACTCGGGTACTAGTAACAAAGCAAGGCACTATACACTATACACACTATATACACTATACCTTGCTGCAATAGATGACTACCGCTGTATTCGTCAATTTTATCTGGGAGATATTGCTGACAATAAACCAGTTATGATATGCCCTAACATTACTGAATGTAAAGAGAAATTTCTTCCATTCACTAGATTGCTTAGTGACCTATTTCCCATAGGATTTAATACAGATTTAAATTTTAAAGACAAATGCAATTAATAACCATGATTTTGCGGCGTTCTAGTTATGGCCCTTGTAATGTTTCCGTTAGCTGTATACCAAACTTTTGTTTTTAATCAAATAAAGTGTTACCTTAAAAAAATTAGTTTCGAATCACAGAAATAAATAGATTAATACACATCAAAGAGGATTACTTACTACCTTTCAATGTCCCTAATTCCATTACGAGAATCCTAGAGATAGCTCAAATTAGATTAATATATTCAATATTGTGACGTAAATGATTTTGATTTGTCTCTTTACTTCTTTTTATGTTTTAAATTTCTTTTTCTTGAAAAGTTGTATTCACCTTATCAGAGAACTGAATGGTTCCGACACCCAGAGAATTTGAGTTGCAGTGGCTGCTTTTAGTTTACTTATCTATGAATGAAGATTGGGAATCCCCTGCAACATAAATTTTGTAAATCGAAATGCCCAAATAAGTACTTTTATCTTATTAAAATTCATTTATGAACTTTTCTTATCATTATTAGTATAAGGGAAGATTTTTATTGTGAATGATTTTTTAATGTAGGAAAATAATTCTATTTCGAAGGATATACTTTTATCTTAAATTCAAGAACAAGAATGGTTAAAAATGATATATAAAATCGGGGAAAACATTATCAGTGTTAATTGAAGTGCTTTTGAAAGAAAATTCAAAGGTGCATTAGCAAAATTAATTTATGTTTAAATTGTTTATTTAACAATATTTGTGTAGGATTTTATATTATTTCTTTTTAAACAACGGAAAATCAGTCCAAATGTAACTTCTGCAATATATTTTAAACCTTATTTTCTATTTTGATTGAAAAATGTTTTTCTTGATGTTTAATAATCTTGAGTGAATAAACTTGAGTGCTCAAAGAAGTGCAATTTGATCTTGAGGCTTTTTCGTTCTCTGAATCAAATTTGGCAATATTCAAGAAATTGCTAATAAAATTTTACACATTCGATTCGCTGAAATTCAACCAAGAAAAATTAGTAAAAAGTTACTCATTTTAAATTGATAATCAGTTATATGTTTCCATATTTTTCATAGAAAATTTTATACCTTTTTTCCTTCGCAAAAGATAGTTAGTTAGGCAAGCGCGGAGCCCCTGAGGAGCTCCCCTGGTGACCAATCTATAAAGCCTATTGTGCCACACCGTTTAATATTCGCTCTCAGTAGTTGACCCTAGAAATCTTGGTAAAACCTAGTAGTTATTTCGATCACTGATCGCGTTGTAATTTCCTCAGGTTCCATGAAATGGGCACGAGGGTTTGTTGCCTGAGTCTAGCAAATGCCGGGCACTGGCATAATACATGTAGGGATATTTAGTCATCCCTGCCGTATTTCCTGCACTTGATTATGGATGGGGTTATACCCCATTTTGAGCATATGATATTTCAAGCGGTTGTGCCCAGTTAGGATCCGGACTACTGTCCTTATATCATTCTTGGGTAAACCCAGGATTTCCTGGCTCTGTCCACTTTTTTCCACTTTTTTCTGCAAGTTGATTTAATGCCTTTTTGTATTCCCAAACCTGTTCTGATGTTATGTCGGCTTTACCTTTTGCAGTTAGTGTCGCTTGGCTGTCCGAACAGATCATAATCTGTCTACCAGCAGCCTTTGCTTCTATTAATGTTTCAGGACAGCGAAGGACGGCCAGGACCTCCACCTGAAAGAGAGTAGCATGTCGTCCAAGTGGGATCCCTACCCCCTCCCACTCTTGGAGTCACAGGTTCCTGCTCCTGACCCTCTCTCTTCCCTGGAGCCATCGGCATACCAAATTTCCCCTTGGAGGAGCGGGTTACCATTTGCTGTCCACAAATTCCTGCATGGAATGTAGACACGGAAAGTTTTGGTAAAGTTGAAGCGTTTTGTTATTTTATCTTGCCTCATCTCTAGAATCGGCAGTGCGCTGATGTCACTTGGAAGCCTAGTGTGCCTAGTCCCCTGAGTCCAGTTATTTGCTCATGACATGTGGCCCATCGCGTGTGCCGCTCGAGCAGTTATCGCAACATGGAGGGGTTCTTCACGGAGCATGCATCCTATCGCCGCTGTCGGCGTATTCCTCATTGCTCCCATCAAACCCCTAAGTGCTAGAGTTTCTAATCTTCGCAGCCTGTCCTGCATTTTTTCAAGTTTCGCTCGTGGCCACTAGACCATGGCAGCATATAGGAGCCTTGGTTAAAGGACAGCAAAGTAGAGCCATGCAAGCATTTTAGGTCCTAGACCCCAAGTTAACCCAAAGGCTTTGAACAATTCAGTGTGTTATCTAAAATTACTCCCAGATATTTAAATGAATCTTAAAACTTCAGCTTCCCACCACAGGATAAAGGAATTTCGAATATCGGTACTTTATAAATTCTCCTGAAAATGACCAGGCTGGTCTTTTCCAGATTTGCCGAGAGCCCTGATCTATCGCACCAGAGCTCTACGATGCGCAGCGCTGATCTCGTGAGACCCATCAACGTCTCCAGATGAGCCCCCCTGGCTAGGATTACTAATTCATCCGCATAGCCCTGCGTATAGTACCCTCCTTTATTTAGCCTTCGAAGGAGGCCCACCACTACAATGCACCACAGGAGGGGCGACGGGACGCCCCATGTGGGCAACTCCGTGGCGCGCATTTCCTTACTAGGCCTTCGCCCCATCAGGTTTCAAGTCTGCTCCGGCGTGGCATGCTTTATATCCAGCATACTAGATAGTCTGGCACGCCACATCTCAAAGGTTCTCGAAAGATGACTTCTGGAGGAGTATTGCTGAAATCATCCTCATTATCCATGAAAGTGCCCGCAGCATACTCCTTTGATCCAACTGCTGCCCGAATTTTTCCACGAAAGCATGAAGCGTACGTTCTACCGTGCAGCCTGCTTGAAAAGCATGCGGCCGTCTGTGCAACGGGAAGGTCAAAAGCACCTCATCCCTAATATATCTCTCGACCAGCTTCTCCAACGTCTTCAGAATAAAAAACGTTAGGCTGATCTTTCAAAAATATTTTTCATCAGTGTAGCCCTCCTTCTCAGGTTTGACAATGGAGGCCACTCTGCCATCCTTCGTTCGGATTTGCTGAAAACCCGGGAAGTGAACTTCTATCAGCTGAAACAGCGTTGCTTCTTCGTCTTCGGCAAACTCACCATTATTGAGCCTTATTAGCCCGAGGCGAGCTTCCAGGTTTTTCGTCAGGATCTTCTGGAGCCTCGTTGTTACCGGAATATCTTTCGATTCCTCGCAGAATCCTCTTTAATCCTTGATTGATACTTTCCAACGTTTTTATTGTATTCATACTGGGGCGTCTTATAGATATCCCAGTCTGAAGGCAATTTAGTTCTATTAGCGTTGTTACACAACATTCTTGTCTTTTTACGGAGTTTCTCCTGGTGTGTATTCCACCATTCTGCTCCTTTCCTAGACTTAAGTGTGCTTGTAGGGCAATTTTTCTCATATGATGTAGTCAGAGTCCTTGGCAGAAAATCCGCGGCGAGCTCTAACTCATCAATAGTACTATAGCTTGTGGGGAATTCCGCAAGCCCATCTTTGAGTTCCTCTTTATATAAGTCCCAAAGTGTATTTCTGGGGCTTCTAACCTTTGAAACCACCGGTATTCTTAGGGTTTATCGAAACAAGATATATATGTAGTCCGAGAGAGACTCCTCATCGGTCACTCTCCAGCCCAGTACCTTGCTCCTCGGTGCATCCGAGCATGGGGGCAAATCGAGAACCTCAATCCTGTTGTTGGTCTGGAATGTGGGAGTATCACCCCGTTTTAGAATCTTCAGCCCTGTGCCAGGTAGGTCTTCGATTATATCTCTCCTCCATCTCTCTGGCAGGCGGCGGTCCCTCGGCATCGCCCGGGAAATAGGACGAGGCAATAAACACCTCCAGTCTTTCTCCACTACTACCCGTGAGTCTCACCTTGATAAATGTGAGATCTCTGGAGCAGAACTCAGGTACCAAGGTCCCATCCATACCCTTGACGGCTATATATGCGCTTGGCGTTTTTTCACGCGGCTGTTTTTATGTGTTGCCACATCCTGACAAGCCACTAATCCTTTCCCTGCATAACCAGGGTTCTTGTATGAGGGCAATTCCTGCCTGCACCACTCTAAGTACAAGGTGGACAAAAATTTTAAAGTTTCAGATAAAATGCAACTATCTAGCATTACTATAGGAGAAGATTCTTAATTGGATCATTTAAAATTCAAAGAAATTTAAATTGTATTGTTTCTATATAATTGAGGGCGTTCAAAATTGAATAATTTTATTTTGATTTCAAGTATTTTAAGAAAGAATGATCTTAAAGTCTTAAAATTATACACAGGAAAGGGTTACGACCTCGTTTCGTGTTTTTAAGATTTAAATGGAGTAACACAAATCTTCTAATGTTTCGGTATCAGCGATGCACAGTGGTTGCAAATCTAAAAAAATTACAAAGATCGAAAAAATTACAAAGATCTATAAAATGATCTGATCTGCACGAAATATACTAACAAAGTTTTTTTTTAAGTTGATTCCAAATTGGAAATAAAAAATTTGAAAAAAATAGCGTCTCCAATATTTTTTTTTCTTTTTTTGTCGCTTATATACTTTTTTCGAAAACGTTCCAGGTGTTTTTCATTTAATTTTGCATAGCTTATTAATTAAAATGTTTTTTTGCTCACTAAATTCGCTTTTGTAATGGTATCGTCAAAATCTGGGCTTTTTAGCTTTATTATTTGAAATGTTTTTCAATATTTAAAAAATTAATTATTCTTGTAAACAACGTATCATCATCCGGTATGCCTGGCTTAGCCGATTTACAAGTTAAAAATATTTTCCGCTCATTTTTTGCATACAGTTAAAGGTGTTTTTTTAACCTTGTGCTCGAATTTCTGAATGTTCCAATAAACGAAAATATTTTTCTCATGAATTTACAAATGAGAAGGCCTAATGCACATGATTTAGTCGATTTAGAAGCTTAAGATGCTTTTCACTCATTGTTTGAAGATAGTTTAATATATTTTTCAATTTATCCGAAACTTCAACTAAACGAACTTGTTTTTGTCATGACTTTACAAATTATAAAAAGTGAATAACAACTTAGAATGCCTAATGAGATAGCGACTAGTATATATGAATCGATACATTTACATCAATATTCATTAGTTATCTTGGCGATTTTCCCTCATACTTCTTGTAAGTATAAGAATATATAAAAAAATTAAAAAGTGTTGTGCAATAACTGATTTTTTTCATCCTCTCAGTATTTCCACAAAATTATAATCACTTTATACTCACTTTCATACACTTTTTAACAGATCATTTTTGTTTTTTTGAAAGAAAAATAATCACTATTATTATTATTAGTTGGGTTAAGACCGTAACAGCCCCTGGCGCTTGGGTAATCCCGTTGCGTCCCCTTGTGAGCTTAAGCGTGACCCCAAAGCCCTCTAAGTAAGGAGAGCACCGCAGCCACGCTGTTGGCTGATATCTCCGACTCACTGGTGCAGTGACTGCCAGTAAGTATTAGACGTTTCCCCGCAATCGCAGGGCAGTGACAAACGATGTGAGTAGCTGTATTATCATCCATCTTGCACAGACGACGGAAAGGACATTCCGCAAGCCCTATATTATGTCTGTGATATCCGAGATTCCCATGTCCTATAAACATTTCTGTTAGGACTTTGATCTCTTTTCTCCCGAGCTTGAGTATTTCCCTTGCTCGGTTTAAGTTAAGCTTTGAGCCCAAGAATGCTTTGGCCTGTCTGCAACCAGTAACCAAATCCTACTCATTCTGATGTTCCTCAGTAAGCCAACTGTTAATTTCTTCAGTGACTGACCTACTGGAAATACATACAACTGGCTCGGGTCCAGTAAAATTTCATCTTGCTGCTAGTTTGGCTAATCTATCCGATATCTCATTGCCCTTGATACCGCTGTGTCCAGGGGCCCATAGCAGAGTAACTCTGTTTTCCGTCGCTAGCATATTTAGTGCCTCAAAGCACTCCCATACTAATAGCGACGTGGTCGTTGTTACATTCAAGGCCAATATAGCAGCCCTGCTATCTGAGCAGATACGGATGTTTCTTTTATTGCCATACTCCTGCGCCTTGTAGACACACTGAAGCACGGCCATAATCTCAAATTGTAAGGATATGGCGTAGGACCCCATCGGCATTGTTAAGCCCATTCCACTCCTTCTACGATATACATCGGCTCCTGTTTTCTCCTCGTCCTTGAGCGATCTGTAAACCTGTTGTCCCCATCACTAGGCAGGTGTATCTCATCTTTAACCCATTCCTCCTTCGTGGATAGGCTAACACGATACTACGATGTCGGTTAGGATTCGCACTGCCGTCTAGATCCTTCTGCCGCACAGTGGACCTTTTTTGAAATTCTGGCTCAAAATCGTAGAAC
>CAKNWT010295252.1:11217-21343 GCA_932066315.1 Andricus coriarius | reverse complement strand
CGTGTTATTTTTTTTATTTTTATACAGCTATTTAAGTCCGGACACTTGAGTCTGGGACACCCTGTATATACAGGGTGTCCAAAGGGTATATACCAATTAGAAGCGCGGTATAAACAGCCGTGCGTACGTGAACGGGAGTCCAACAAAGTGTAGTGCCTCTTGACCCACTGTAGTGATGATCTCACCTGTGCGCTCATCTTTATAGCGGAGAACGAACATACTAAAAGCGTATCCGCAAACTATCCTTTCACCTTTCTATGCGTTAGTCATTCTTTTATGGTTACATGGCAAATTTGAATCTAAATAAATATCGAACCTTAATAAACTAGATTAATGTGGCAGAATTGTAGATCCAATAAGGAGACTTTAGAATAAAATTAATGATAAGAATTTCTATTTCATGAGACAGTGAGCCTAGGTCTGGGTTATTTTATAATTTTGAAACGTAATTAAAATGCACTTGAACTCAGAAAATGGTCTCGCCTCATAAATAATTAGCTTTAAGATTTATTTTACAGCTCTACAAGTCGTCAAGAAACTTAGAGGAAATGTCTCACGTTTTATGTCATTATTTTAGTTATAAATATCACTTTTATTACAAGGGCTAGAAATTATACAGAATTCGAAGGATAACTAGAGAGTAAAAGTAAACAATAGCGATTTATATTTTAGATAATTATGCTCGAGAGAAAAATCACTTTAGTATCAAGTACCAATTTCTGTTGTAAGTCTGAGAACCATTTTTACGACTACATATTTTATAGGCAAACATTTCTCCCTTCTCTGAAATATCACATGAAAATTCGAAAGCATTAGAAATTGGAGACGCTAATAACAATAAAATACCCAAAAGACTCGGCGACGGGGCATGTGTGAAAAGGCTAACTAGACCTCAAGTTCAAGTACGGTATAATTTATGTGACAGGATGGCAGGACTGCACTCTCCTTGATGGGGTGCGTTGGCTTGAGAAAAGCGCCAAGAAGGGGCCGTAAGTGGATCCGCCTACGCAACCAAAATTGGGGAAACCACGAACCAATTAAAGAGTCAAAACTAATTATGGGGTATGATTTCCACCAATGAATTCATAAGTAAACGCCCAAGAGTCTCGGGTTCTAGAGTGGGAAAAATCTTCAGAGAGGTCCAGAGAACAGCTTTTTCACACATGCTGGTCAGATCGATTTGCATCCTTCTTTTGGGAAGTTCGTCTCCCTAAAGTAAAACTTTAATTCGGTCTCGGACTTGGTACATTTTCAAAGTTTTCTTGTAAACAGGCGTCAATAAATGTTACCTGATTGAGTTAATTTTATTCTTGTAAATTCACCCGATTTCTTATCTTCATAAGACGGCGATTAGAACATTTAATTAAAACCGCGCAAAATGAATTTAGTTTAAAATAAATTCCTAGATTGCGCTTAAGTCAGGTCGTGACATGAGATTTTCACATGCGACATCTGTTATAAGGACGCGTACTACAATGCTTCAGGGATAGGGACAAGCACTCCATGTAATATATCCGTAAGGTCTATGCGCGTCGCGTCTAGTACGACCTCCATATTGGTTACCATGACAACGCAGAGACGCTTTCCTAACTACGATTGAAATAATTTCGTGTCATGATGTAGCACAGCATTTCTCAAACTTAGATACTTCAAAGTAGATAACACAACATTTTTTAATTATTGAAGATATACAGTTTTACATTTAATAGAGATTGTAAATTTGAAACCAGTAATCTCTAAAGGACACTTGTGGTCACTTTGACCCCACGGGCTTTCCAATTTTTTTCCGATTGTCTACGTTTTTTTTCAAGTATTTTCATCGGATAGTTGAATTATCATTGAGGTTTTGGAGATATTTTTTTCTATTATATATTGTTTCCACGTCACTCATGATTTTTTTCAGTCAAAAATATCTGGAGGTGTATTTGGAGTCAAGTCCTTCAATTGTCATAACAAATTTTAATTATACAAGTATATTCTTTATATTTTTACCATCTTTGCTATTATTATATTATACAAAAAGTACATTCAATGATAAAAATTGTAGTTAAACTTGCAACACTTTCTGTCAACAACATTTATAATAGTAATTAATACTAATTATTATAATATCTAATTTTAATTGATTTATGTATCATAATTAATTATTGTATTTGTAATCATTAATTCCTAATTAAATATTTTCTTTCTAATTAATAATTTTTAAGATATTTAGTATTGTATTCTTCATAGTTTTACTATGTTTGCTATTATTATATTATACAAAAAGTACATTCAATGATAAAAATTATAGTTAAACTGGCAACACTTTATGTCAACAACATTATAACCAACAATTAATACTAATTATTATAATTGTTAACTTTTAATTACTGATTTATTATAAATAATTTGTGTATTGTTAATTAATTATTTCATTTGTAATTATTAATTCATAAATAATTATTTTATTTTTAATTATCAATTATTTAATAGAATTTTTAATAATATAAATAATAAAGCCATTACTTTAGCCGACTGTGCACAGCTAGTACAAATGATTTATAATGATTTCTGCAATAAAAAGCACAATACAAGACCATTTTTAAACTCTTTTCGTTCTTTCCAAAATCGATAGTGTGAATAGTATGGGATTATAATTCTTCAAATATGTTACAAAGAAGCACTTTACATTCTTTAATAGCACGCTCTTTTATATTTTATACTCTTTATACATATAATTCATATGTTCCTGATTTTCATTTTAGCTTTATACGCTTATTTATAAGACTGTTTTCGTGTTTTTCTGCAATTAATACATGCAGCGTTGAACCTGCTTTAAACTTCCCGCTTGACGACCTTTAAAAATGGAGGTCGCCGTACGAATTCCTACGGGCCATTTGATTGGTTCACTTTTTTTTAGATGCGCGTGGCGAGACCATAGTTTGTTGGATTATGCTCTAGACTGATATGCTGATACTATTTGGGCTCACCTTACTAACAGTATAAGCACCTTGATCAGACTTGTTATAATTCGGATTTACTGTCTGGAAATTGTTTCGGAATAAATTGTGGAACAATTATGTGTGATTTTGAATTGTTTAATACAAAATTTTAATGTGTTAAAGCTTGATGTTTTTCAAAAAGTAGGTAATAAAAAGAATATATTTGAAGCTTTTTACCAAATATAACCTATAAAAATCATGAATATTCCAAATATTGTTTTTGCAATTATTTATTAATCGTAAAATTGATTTGTTATACATGTATTTTCAATTCTTAACAGATTAGAATTTTGATTTAGAGTAATTTTATTCGCCCATTATCATAATTTTACGTTTACAGATTAGTTTAGGAGAGAGGAGGGTACGTTGGCGCACCTAAAAGAAAAAGTGAATTTAATCGAAAAATATACAACCGTAAATCATGTGATGATGTGCTTTTGGTAGTTTGATATCTTGGTTACATTAAATAACAGATTTTTTAACCAAAAATACATCAAATAGGTTAATAATAGTTTTTTCTGAAGTACCGCACCGGCGTCAAGTTACCCGCGACTAAGCATGATTTGGCGCACCAATATTATTGCTTGATGTTGCTATATATTAATAATTAATTTAATTATATTATTGGGCCCTCGTGGAGAGCTTTGCTTAGTGGATGTGACTGCAGTAGAGTGCAGATCTTACCAGTTTGGGCCACTTTCATAATGATGTCTTTGATTTTTATTAAGAAACATATTGTCTACAACATAACAGTAGTACATAATCAAAAACTTGCAATAATTACTATTATTGTGCGAAAAACTGTTAATCTCGCTATTAATCGCTTAAGAACTTTCCAAATTTGCGCGGTATTTCAAATTTATAAAAAAAAACAATTGAATTTATTCGTTTATTTTGGTGTGATTTCTGTTCTCTAAAGCTAGTTTTATTATTAATTAAATCTAAGAATCGTAAAAACATTATATTTAAGAATAATTGGATAAAGTAAATAATATTTACATGAAGCCATTATGTTAAAAATTAATTTCTTTAATAACTCTATGAAATAACAAAATCTCTATTTTAATAAATCTTAATACTGGCAAGTACTGAGTCAGTACTAATATTTTAATACAGAGCTTTTTTTATTTCATAATGAGTTATCAGCAAAATTATTTTCAACCTAATATATTCACGCAAATATTTTTTACTATGAATAATTATTTCTAAATATCAGTTTCGTACAATTATCCGATTTAATTATCAATAAAACTTGCCTCAGAAAATAAAAATGACACAAAATAAACGTATAATTTAATTGCTTTTTTTTATAAGTTTGAGATGTCGCACGACTAGCACGGTACAAAACCGCCAAAGCACCAACTTTTCAACATCGTTTTCTCTCGAAATAAAATTATCTCATGAATGAGACGTTCAAACTTTTTGCCTCTTTTTCCTTCAATTTAATACATTCACTTATTTCAAATATTCCTTCACTTTCATTTTGGATACTTTGAATAGCAGAATATAGGTTAGAATATACTATATATTTTTTAAATAATTACAATTTTAGGGAGTGTCTTTATAGTATTAATTTATAAAAAAAAAAAAAAAGGATTTTAAATCCTTTCGTGTACACAATATGTTGCAACGTTTAAAGTTTTACGTAAAAATTTTGAACTATATTTATAATTTGATAAACACAGGTAATCAATACATTTCTGATGCTTTATATAATGAGAAAAAATTCTGTTATACAATTATTTTTTGCATAGTTACGAATCCTGGAACGACAAACAAATTAATCCTCACAAAACTTTTATTTGCTTTGGAAGTATAATTTGGAATTCATGTACGATGTTATATGTTGATGATTAAATAGCTTATGGAGTACAATATGTATACGGAGTACCATTTTAGTAAATTCCTTCTGCTTTCTCTTGTTTAACATTAAAAACATTTAACATTGTTTAAAAAAATGATCTTAGAGGGCGCCTACATGCCTTGGGGGGGCACCTTATAGGGTGGACGCCGGCGGGGTTTCCTGCATCTCAACCTATGGCCAGTCCGCCACTGTATCTTACTATGGGATTATCAGCCAGTTTGTGTATTTTTGTGTTAACTGTGACGTTTGATGACTTTGTGAAGCTCTTCGCATGGGGTGATCGCTAGAGATTGATCAGCGAAACGTGTCGTAGGGATATTGTGGAATAACGTGCTATTTGAATAAGCACCACGGGAATTCTAGATCGATCTCAAATGTATCCCTTCTCCTACACATCCCTTGCTTATTTTTATTAGATAAATTCCTCAAACCCCGGTAGTATAACGAGGCTGAGGTCGGCGAGTTACGCTTACATCGAAAGGGATTTGGCGCAAAGTAGCCCGGCTACTGGAACGGTCACTTTAAAAAATGATCAATATTAAGTTTTTTGTCGGCAGAGAAATAAGTCCTCTTTCGAATAATTCATATAATGAAGAATTTAAATTATTGCTCTTTGTACTTACTAACAGGCTATTTGAAATGAATTTTAGCAAAACATTTTTTAAATTATTTTTAAATTAATTTATTACTATTGGCCACCGTAAGAAAGTAAGACTTATTGTATTAATTGATAAACTGAAAAAAATTTATTTAATTCAAAATTTCGAAAAAAATATTACACATAGTTTTCACTAGCTTTTCCAGTAGTCGGACTACTTTAATGGTATAATTGATAATAAAAATGAAAACATAATTTACGTTTAAATTACGCGGTTTTAATAAGCTATTTTAATTTCAAGACAGTGTCATTAGTCAAGTTAATGTAAAATATGAGTTATTCATTATTTTTTGTAAATAAGGATGCGCCAATTTACCCTCCTCTCTCCTATTATGTTTTTGTTTTAAAACAAATTTCTATTAAAGTTAAATGCAAGTTTAGTTTTAAATAAAACTTTAGTCAATAATACGTACTCTTTAAGCATTCTAATTATTATTACTGCTGTGCAAAACAAGAAAGCAAAACTACATTTGGGATTTTTAACTTGATTCGCATTTTTTTCTATTTAAATATATTGAGAACAATTGTGAATCGGGAGGCCAATTATATATTATATATATATATATGAATATATATATATATATATATATATTTATATATAAATATTTCACATCAAACATATCAAATTTCACAGTACGAGTAATGTACAGAGGGAAATAATCTCCATCATATTGGATATCAGTTTCAAACAATAATTGACTATGATCTCCAGGTAAGGCATTTTGTTTTGGCTGATTTTTTGTATATCTAAAGGGCCGTTCGAAAAATACGTAATGCCTGTAGATGGGGAGAGGGGGGTGTCTAGCGTTATGCTCATGTTAAACTTAATTATATTTGTTGCTATTGACAGATCCGCATTGGGAATGAAAAAATCATCATTTTTTGATAAAATTTACGAAATTGTATTGGAACTAGAAAAAGAAAAATTTTTTTAGTGCAAGACACCATATTTTATAGATTTTTCAATTTTGAATTCAAATCTGCCATAAAAAAGTAGCGTAGCGCATGGCCTTTCTGAGAAAAATCCGACTAAAGCGGGAAAATCCAATATGGAGAGACACAAATCGGAAACATGATGGTTACTTGACAGAGTTGATTATCTTTAAGGTTTTAAGGTCGGCGAATCCAAATCTGACGTCAGAATTTCAAAATAAAAATTGACAACGAAAATTGGATAAATTTGGGCAACTTTAAAAATGGTCCTTATTTACATTTTCGATGTCGCTAAATCGAAATCTGACGTCGTAATTTCAAAATAAAAAATGGCAGAACAAATATTGAAAAAATTCTATAAACTTTACGAACATGAATATATTTTCTTAAGTTTTAACAATGTATAAAATATAAGGTCGTGACTTTATTATCAACAATGAATTTCACCAATACAGCCCGTGCCTGAGGTTTCTTCTTGGTTTTATGGATATTATTTTGCAACACTATTAAGAGAATGGTCTAATTTGAACTATGTAAATAATTTTTTGTGAGGGCTGACATAGCAGCCGAAACGTATCGACAGATTTTTAATTACTTTGATGGTTTTTTACCATTACTAAATCAGGTATGCTCTCCTTTCATTATTTTTTGGTTGAATTTTGTAAATGTTTTAACTTTGATGTAAATAATTTTTTATGAGGGCTGACATAGCAGCCGAAACGTATCGACAAATTTTAAATTATACTTTGATGAATTTTGATTGATTTTGACCTGTCATTGGAAACTATTTCGAAACGTGTGAAATGGTAGTTACAGAAACGTTACATGAAATAAACATATGACGTAACATGTTATGTTACGTCAGATTTCGATTCAGCAACCTCAAAAACGTAAGTATTACCAATTTCGTAAAGTTTATAGAATTTTTAAAATTTTTGTTCCGCCATTTTCTGTTTAGAAATTATGACGTCCTATTTGGATTCAGCGACCTCGAATATGTAAACATGAACAATATTGTAAAGATTCCAAAATTTTTCCAATTTTTGTTCCGCCATTTCTTATTTTGAAATTATTACGTTAGGATGCAGTCCCATGGATGTAGATCAGTAGAATAATGGAATAGTTTGGAGCAATGAGGTGATTTCTAGAGTTTATTCCATAACCTCATTGGTCAAAACTATTCTACTAATCTACCTCCATGTCCTCCACGGGATTGCACCCTGAGATTTGGATTCAGCGACCTTAAAAGCCCGAAAACCCGGGAAAGAAATGTGCTACGCTGTTTTTCCTGCCATATTTGAATTCAACATTAAAAAATCTATAAAATATGGTGTCTTGCACTAAAAGAAACTTCTTTTCTAGTTCCAGTACAATTTGTCAAAAAATGACGGTCTTTCCCAGCATTTTCCAGTTCAGGAAATTCTAGAAAAGTTTTATCTATAGTTTCCCATTATTGTGCATTTAATGAGCTTTTACCTCGTTCAAGGAACATCCATATTTGAGAGTTATTTCGAGAGATATTAGGTTTCAAAAGTAAATTTTGCAAAACAGCCCACTGTGCGTCAAAATTCAGAAAAAGCATTACATATGTTTTGAGCGGCACCTAATAAATATTTGAATAAACTATAGTAATATGTCTAACAATAAGCATATACTTCCACAGGCTTCAAAGTCGTATTTTACCGAGATTAATACACTTACAAAATCGACAGAGATTCTTCAACGATGAAGGCTGCGAACATGAATTATTTTATTTGAAAAATGACAAACTAAACATTGATGAGGGAGATGGATTCATTACTCCAGAAATACCAAAGATAAGCAATGTAAAAAGTTTAACCATCTGGATAATTAAATAAATAGTAAAGTGTTCCAAAAAATTCGAATTTGTGGAATGATTTTTATTTAGACCGAAAGTTGAGAGTGAAGGCGCCTTTTCACGGACCATGGAGTTTGAATTAATCGTGAGATTAATATTTTAGAGAGAACCTAAATGCGAAGCCTATGTGAAATAGCAGTTCAATGAATAATTCAAAATCAAGGCCTGTGAAAAGATACCATAAGTTGCCACAGGCCGAAAAAATGATCGAAAGTTCTTTTTTTTTAATTGAGGAATACTGGAAAAACGAGAGTTAATAGTATATTGTGCTACAAATGCGGAAAGTAGGTAGTTCCACACGAGTATGAAGTTTGCTTAAATGGTAAAAGAAATCTTTGAAACTTACTAAATGAAACATGGCGCTGACGACTCTCTGAATGCCATTGAGAAATAAGAGGGGGATAAATTCTTCAAATAGTCGCAAGCCGTCCCACTACGTTGTGCATCCAGTGTATTATATCCTGCAAGGTCAATTAATAAACTCTTGCACGATTCTTAATTAAATTGAACTATCATTTAACAACATTTATCATTTTCATGTACATTTATAATAAAAAATGTAAATTTTAGACCTTTTCCAACCATCAAGCGCCGTAAACTCACAAAAAAGAATTACTAGATACATTGTGAGTTACATTTAGGTATATTGAATCAGTATACTTAACCACGTAATTCTTGCAAACATTTATTATTAAAAAAATTAAAATTTTAGCATTTAGCCTTATTTAATGTCAATTTAACCCCCACAAATTTTTATAAGAATTAATTAAATTCTTGAATGCTGGTTCAGTTTAACTATACAATGAGTGAATGAAACGTACAACGTACTTAGAATCTAGTGATCCTTTTCCGTGAAGAAACAGTGCTTGTAGGTTGAAAAAAGGCCAAAATGTTCATTTGTTCATAATAAATTATTTTTTTGAACCCCTACAAATCCATTTGCGCACGCCCCTTATCATTTTATCGCAATCCGCAGTTGAGCGTGCTAAAATTTTAGGTTAGTCTCATTTTAAAACTGTCAACTTCTACATCTATTTCCTCGAAACTGGGAAACTTTTTTCAATCAAACTTTCTTGGCCCCAATTTAGTAACACTGCAGCTCGGAAGGGAACTTTTGTTCTTTATTTAAATTTTTATTTCGATTTTCGAGAATGTTTTTAGGCTGCGGATATTAGCTCGGCTAATATCCGAGATGTGTATTCTATTAGATCTTGAGAGAAATAAAATTGGGATAAAATTTAAATCGCAAATTCGACTCGACTCCTTCACACTTTGAGGATGTTTTGTACAGTCCTAAGTTCCACTCTGACTCTATATAATCTGAGGTATATTTTTCAGATCGCACCCCGATCGTTTCATTCTGAGTCCAATTTCATAGTTGACGAAAATGGATATGTGAACGTTTACACAGATGGTGCCTGTATTTCGAATGGCTTGGCAAATCCAAAAGCAGGCATTGGAGTCTGGTTTGGTGATGATCATTCCTTGTATGAATAATTTTTGCTTTCTATTTCCATTTTATTACTTTTATCGAAAAATATTATAGTCTATGAGAATTGAGATGAATTTCCTGTAGTGATATTTATAAATTACAGAAACGTTTCTCAACCTATTGTTGGTCGATCTACTTGTAACGTAGCCGAAATTATGGCTGTGACTGAAGCCGCGCGACAGGCGAAAAAAGCTGGAGTGAAGAGACTAAAAATTAATACAGATTCTAAATTTCTGATTAAGTGCGTCACAGAGTGGATGAAGAAGTGGAAAGTTGACGGTTGGAAAACAGCTAAGAAAAAACCAGTGATTAATAA
>CAKNWT010295251.1:0-14440 GCA_932066315.1 Andricus coriarius | reverse complement strand
TTATAATCACCAATCAAATTGAGTGTAACCGCCAAAGATAAGATCGGAGTATGAACAATCCTCATCTTTTCTAATCAGAGGAAACACTGTTTAATGTCTTGACGATGAATTTGATTGACAATGTAACTAATGCATAATATATGATTTCATCAGCTTATATGGTATAATGTATACTCGTTATCTTGTATATCGAAGGCGGCAAGGTTGTCCTTCAAAGATATTTACATTGCACAAGAGTCGGTTTAATTTATATAATCTTTTACGTTTTGGGGAAAGCTAATTTTTTTTGCTTTGTGAAACTGATATGAATTTTACAAAATATATTCAAAGAATTGGAAACATGGACTTCATTCTTTCATGTTTTTGATTAATATTTTAGAAATTTCTCATGAGAAAAAGAAGTTATCAGTATACATGACACTCTCAAGGGACATATTATGAAAATATATGTTTTGCGTTTTACCTTGCAACTCGTGCAAAAGACTTTATGTAACACGAGTACGGTTTCCTCGATTTCTGGTCGTTGTTTGGAGCATGAAATAGTGATCCCAACTTTTGCATGTAAAGCTACTGCGCTTGCCTGGCACAGCGGTCTTCATTGGCCGCTGTTGGCGTGGAATTTAAAGCGAGTATAATAATTGCAATTTATTGAAATCGAAATAAATAACTATAATAAATTATTAGGATTATAATCAATTATTATTATACATGATATATTAATTTAAAAAATCTAATTCTCTAAAAATTGGGTTGTGAAATATGAGCTAACCGTTGAGATTCAAATAATTTAAACGATTATTACAAAATATACGCTTTACTAATTTATTTCTCTCCTTAAATCACCAATTACATAATTTATTATATTTGTACGCATTTTATTATAAACTTTTCAAATTTCAAATAATCATTAATTATACCTTGTTTAAATTGCGCGCCAACAGTGGCCGATGAGGCCCGCTGGGCCAGGCAAGCGCTTTATCGTCCGCAGGAAACGCGCGTTCGTTATTTCGGACCACGCGCACTGTTCTGCGCGGTACTTGTCCCCATGAACTAAACTCAAACCTGAGACTAATTTCATGAGAAACTCGGAAATCATACTCTTTTTACATAAAATTTCGTGTGTACCGAGGCAGGGAGGTCTTTTTAAGGCCAAGCGTGAGTGTGCAAAAGCGAGTCGCAGCCGAGGTGTGCACGAGTGTAAATTATAAAGCCAGAGCAAAGCTTACAATTTCAGAAAAAGATGCTACTTTCTAGCAATTATCTAAGAGAAGATAGTCATAAACAATAATACATTTTTGAAATAATTATGTTTGTTAACTGTTCTTTAAACTGTTAGAGGAGAGTGGGGCATGGTGTCATGCTTTGAGTGAAATGTCCGGTAAAATATAATCCAATGGTCATTTTGGTGTCTGCATCTTTTGGTGAAAGCTCAGAAAATCTGGATATATATGTCATTACTTAACACCGACTTTTAACTGCTTCGTTATTTGATATTTAATTAATTCGTTCGTCTTGCATTTCGGTCAGCGTCCCCATACCATGGGACATGGTGTCCGTCATGTTACTGCCAGTTTATTCCAAGAATATGAACACTGTAGAATAAAAAGTATACAATATAGTAATTCTTGAGAGTATGATGTAACGAAAAAAAATTACTCAAAGCATGATCAACACTGAATAAATGTTTCCTTATCAATCACAGTAAATTATGTAGAAAAACCTACTTATAACCTCTTATTTCTTGGAAAATTTATTCAGCATGTAAATATTTACAATTGCCGTTAACAGATATCTTTTTTACCGACAGGCACCAAATGCCAGAAAATTCAAACCAGGCATTGATCAATAATATTCGAAATTCTATTTACTGACTTTAGTTCATATTGTCTCTTCATCTTAAATTGAGAAATATTGACAGAAAAGAGAAATATTGAAATTATATTGAATAAGGAAATAAATATTTAAACATTTAGGATTGTCCAGGTACAAGTGTACCTTCTCATGGAGTCCAATTTCGGAGATAAAAAATAATTTCTAAGCAATTAAAATTCCTATTGATTTATTTTCTCACCTCACAATTGTTTTATATCTCAAACTAATCTTTCAATTAAATAAAAGACGTTACGCCGTTTGGACAAAAATAATTATTAATTTTTTTTCTGGATTTTTAAAAATTTTAAATAAACTGGGAACAAGACTAAATTTTGAGGCAAACAAAAATTAAATCAATAAGATTTTCAATTGTTGAAAAATCATTTCTTCAACACCAAAATTTTTCTCCGTTTATTCATAGTTAAATATGAATCTTAATAAATCTTAGTTTATTTATAGTTGTTTTTCTATTCCTTGTTTTGTTTAAAATAAAAAAGTTAATATAGGTTTTTAAACTATTAAATTCAGTATTCACCTAAGTCTAGATTGAATTATTAATCGAAGAAAGCCTAATGATAGAAAAACATCCACTAACTAATTGTGGACATACTAATTTGTGTAAACAAACTATAAAAGTAAACTGGATTATATGTCGATGAAAAATTGAAAATTTGTACCTAAATTTTATGTATTTTTGTAATTTCGTGAAGGAGTTTTTAAATTAAAATAAATCTTGACAATAATAAGTTCTCAATAATTCCTATTTAATTATTATTTTTAAAAACTTTTTCAAATATAACTGAACACATAATAAAAGCTTATATTTAGATCTGTTCTGATCGTTTTAAACGTAACTGGTAGATGTTCGTATGCATGAATAAAATATTTTAATCTCTTTGGAAGTCTTTAGAATTTTTTGTACATCTAATTAATTTATATTGATACATATTTGTTAATCGGTTGATTGGGATGGGGTTTCCTCTTGAAAAAGACCAGACTTGATTTCAGATTGCAGTACAAATTCTCCTTTATTTGTCCCTCAATGTCGTGCTGTCGATAACCATTACAACTTAGAACTTAATTCACTGATAATATCATAAACAAAAAGAGCACTTGTTACACTTTGATCACTGAGCGAGTAGATTTATAAATCACTGTAGCACTGATGAACAAATAAGACGTCCGTCTCACACGGCGGCGAAGTCGCAACTAACTCAAAACCGAAAATGGAGTCGAGTCAAGCCGGTGAGCAGCGCCAGTGGTGGCGAGGCGCACCACTCCTCGGTTGCATGCACTGCATGGTCCAGCTTCTTCAGAGCAAGGATTGCGGGAGATTCAAACAACTTGCGGGAGATTCAAACAATATTCTTAGCTAATTAATACACAAATCTGAACTAAGAACGTTTATCTGTTGCAATATAAACAACGCATTTCTCATGTGATCATTCTTCGAAAACTTGACATTGAATCCAGTTCTCGCCTGGAAGCGGCTGGCTGTAAGACCTCATGTAAACCGTGCACAACTGATTTTTTTGGCTGCTTTGACAATTTTTTCTATCTTTACAGCTTTTCCTTTTGCTTTAAATGCTTTGACAAGTTTTAATTTAATTTTAGGTTCTTTTCGAGTTTCTTTTCTTCAATTTTTACATTAACGGCAGTTGATTTCTTTGCTTGCAGAGCTTCGATGTACTCTAGGCTTGTAAGGATAGCCGTTTCTCCACAATTCTTAGAAGGTTTTCTTTGGTTCGCGTCATTGAATGCTTTTGGGATAGGCATTATAACAGTAAATAATGCCGTGGTTTCTCGCAGCGGTTTAGCATGCTTTGCCCTCTTTTCTAACGCTAATGTCGGATCCGTTGACCAACTTGATTCCTTTTCAAGTTTTTCAGCTGACGAGGATACGATATTATTCTTACAAAGTGTTTGAAGCTGCTGCTCCTCCAATTTGAGCTCTTTGATATATACATCCTTTTGCCGTACCATTTTCTGGAACCTTGAGTTCTCATTGCAAGAGATTAATTCATTTTCTTCACAGTGTTGTGATTGAGACTCCTTTGGATGTTCTTCAACTTTATTCGGGTTTTAAAGTTGTTCAGCATTTTTGCTGGGTTGACGTTCATAAGTGACGATATCAATTTTTGTCGCAGCCGAAGGGCTGAATTCGTCTTCGGTAAAAATGTCGCTGTTCAGTGGATATATTCCAGATAGATGCTTTAAATCCATTGATAGCGTTCTGCGGTGTTGCAGCCTTCAAATAGCTCTTTCCGAATATCGTTTGAAGGTCCTTAAGTGTGATAATCTGACCTGGATGCACTCGCAACCATTGCAGACACGCTTATGCGAGACAAGAACTAAGTGGTTTCATAAAAGATCGATCTAACTGCTGCAATTTGTGGGATGTGTGAGGCAGAATACATGAAATGTATACGTGATTTTTTCGAGCAGCTAAAAGATACTTCAAGTTCTTGGTGTGCGTTGAGTGTCCATCCAGGATTAGTAATACTGGATCATCTGCCGTTGGTTTCACATGTCTCAGAAAGTGGTTAAACCAGGTCGGATAAAAAACGTCTCTTTGCTTTTACCCAGAAATGTGACAAACAAGACACGTTCCTGGAGGGGCATTCACGAGGTACTTTGTATTATATTTGACCCTAGGATAGATCATTAATGGTGAAATAAAATTTCCCGCAGCATTGCAGCAAATTGCTGCGGTCACAATTGTGCCACATTCGGCTGATGTTAAAACTCCAACTTGTCGAATTCCTTTTTGCGAAATGACTTTTGGTAGTTTTCTCGGGACAAATGTGGTTCCAGGCTCGTTTTCGTTAAAAATTTTGTGTGGCGGGAATTTGTGCACATTTATAAGTTCAGTGAGTATATTAAAGAATTTCTCTTTTACTGCCTTGTTGAACCCAGTCGCTCTTGCGAACGATGTATTTTCTAGATTTCTCAGTGAGAATTCAGGGTGTCTTTTCATGAACAATGGTATATTTTAACGGTTAGTTGTAACTCATTCGGTTAGTTGCAAATGAAAATGGTTAGTTCCAAAAGTCAAAAATGTTAGTTGTAAAAAGTACATTTTCAAAACCACCTTTATCTAGTACCATTTTCCATCTTCTTCTCAATGTGTTTTTCCGGTACTTTATGAGCATTAGCAGGTTTAGCAATGGATATTTGTTTTTCTTTTATATCGTTACGCATTTTCAATAAAGGTGAAATACATTCGAGAATTTAAAATTCACATAGTATATTTTACTGCCTGCAATAGATAAAATGTAAAAATTACTTGTTAATTATAAGTGAACAAACTCACTTAATTAAAAAAAGTTTTCAGATGTTTCCTATCAGTAATCTTAATATTGATAATTTTTCAACAACGTCTCAGTATAAATATAAGAACTAAAATTCCCCCAGATAGCACAATGTTTGCTACACGTAAGAAAATGTCTGTCTTACGTCAATCTTGCGAGGCAAGCTTAAGGGAAAGTAACATCGCAATTTTAAGGAAAATTTGCATCTTTAGTTTGACGTAAATTCACATGACTATGGTGAATTAAAAAGAGAATAACAAACAAGTATATTTAAATATCGTAGTGTTTAATGATACAGTAATGACAACAATGAAATTAGCCTCCTACTTGACTTTATAATTATATTGTCGGGAATCGCGACAATCAAATTGACAATTTCTGTTTAAAATGTCCAGTTTAAATATCTCGGGTACGCCAGCCTTCTAAGATATAATTCCAGGCGAGAGAATCAAGCTAGGGATAACACGCTAAAACACATCCAGCAAAGTAACATCAAAGCAAATAAGTAACATAATCTTTTCTGAAATTTAAAATCAACAATCTCTCTTTAAATTTTGAAATTTTCTAAATTTAATAAACCTTAATATTCTGCATACAATTGTATTTCAATTTATTTATAGAATATTTTGTGGTTATCTCAATCTTCGAAAGTTATTGTCATCCCTGTTTCGAAGTGCTAGATTTTGTTCAAAAACGAGAAAGCCTTTTTTAAATAATTATTTTTGACTAGATATGCTTGTTTCCTTCAGGACGTGACGGAAATACCAACTGTAACATTTTTGGTTAAAAATTCATCTTTTTTGCTTGTAAATTCAACTACTTGGTTAAAAGTTGAACTTCTTTGTTGGAAATTCATTATTTTAGTTGAAAAATTCATTTCTTTGATTAAAACTTTATCTTTTTTATTTGAAAATTAAACTATTTGTTCAATAATTGAAGAATTTCGTTCGAAATTGATATTTTATGGTAAAAAATTAATCTTTTTGGGTCAAAATAAATGTTTTTGGTTGTAAATTTAACGAATTAGTTGAAGGTTGAAAGCCTTCGTTCAAATTTTTTACATTTTGTCTTTCGTTAAGTAACGTATTTTAATTTTTACTACATCATTTTTATATTTTGTTCAAATGGTACACACACACATTTGGCTGAAAATGGTTATAAAAGCATGCAATTTCGTGTGAAGCTTTCTTTTGAAATTAAAAAACTTTTTTGAATGGTTGCCAAAATTGCAATGATTTTTTTTTTTTGAAAAAGATGTTACGAAAAAGTTTATGCATCAAAGTTGTTTCTCTTTGAGATATACAAAAAAAAACCTTTACCAATTTTCGATAGTTCAAAAAGTTTTGTTGTTGTTACTAAAAAAAATCTAGTCGAAAAGTTCGACAGGTTCCCTCAAGAAAGAGTTTCGTAAACTTTAGGATTCGAAAGTGATTTCAAACCATGACGAATGATCAATGTTGATTCACATTTCCACCACAAATACACTAGGAATCATATTTAAGTAACTCCAATTTAAGTCCTTTCTAGAACTTGAGTCCTGGGAATTTTGGTGGTGCGGGGACCGCGGGTCAGAAAGAGAGGCGGTGCTTAGCCATGCGTGACTTAGAGCACAGTAGCGGCAGCGTGGGCAGTACCCTCTGCTCGTTAATTGCCTCAGGTTGCGCCAGTTGTCAGCATACGTCCAAATCTAATAGAATTGGTTCACTTGGCCCTGAATAATTACGTATGGAGCGAGCGAATGTTGTTTTCGATTTAAGGTAAGGCCATTTAGGCTTTCCCTTAAATTTATGTTTCAAGTATGTTCGGGATGTGGACGAGTGTAAACCTACGTAAAACCTTTTTGTTTTAAGTTTTGGAATTTTCAGACAATGTATCAAAAAATTCCGTAATTGAAATATTATTTTCCTGAAATTAGTTCAATCTTACAAATTTTGAGAAAAAATCAACTGCGAACTTTTTGAGAAAATTAACTTTTTGGTTTCTTTGAAAAATGTACACCATTAGGGTAATTTAAAAAAATTCAAGTTTCTACCTACGTGCATGAAAGAATCTTTTGGTAAAAAGAAAATACATCTTACAAATTTTACCTTGGAAAAAAATATATTTCAGCCCCAAACAATTCCGTGAGACCAGAAATAATTAAACTTTCCATAATTTCCAATTTCTTTTCTTACATAATTTGAAATCATTGTTGTTAAAAACTTGATAGTTTGCGGTTGCACACTCGTGGCCTGACATCGTTCTCCAAGACTTAGAGAAACGAACTATATTCGTGATCGAATTCTCAAATCCAGCTAACTTCGGTACAAGTATTTCGTTGAAAATTTGTCTTTTTCTATTAATTCAACTCCTTTGGATTTATCATTAAAATCTTTATTGGTTACTATTGGGTTAAAAATTAACTTTTTTGTTGAAATTTGGATTTGGCAGATCTTAAATATTCAAAATCTATTTAGAGTTTCTTGAGAATTTTACGGAAATTATATTTATATAACTTTAAACACAAATAAACAAATTAACCTAAAGAATAAATATTTACACTACCGGTAAAAATTGTGGTTCCACTGTCTGCGCACTTTGGGAAAGTCAATGGAAAAACATCAAGCTTTGCTGAATTAAATTCTGAAATCTCGTCTTTAAATTGAGACCAAGGACATAACAAAACATTCACAGGTTCTCGAATTTTCATAAAAATGTGAAAGCGTGACCAATTACATGTTATTATATGCGACAGCTTTCTAATTAGAAAAATAAATATATGTTGCTGAAATTTTAAGAAATGGTTCAAAATATATAAGCACACGTCTGTCTGGTGCACTTGAGTTTTAATTTTGTTTAGATAGTGCAGTTTTATTAATTTTTAGCTTGAAATGTAACTGAGAACAGGACTTTAGTGCCCTGAGTGAAATTGAATTACTAAATTGTGTTATTTATACAGAATTAAAACTTAAGTTTAATATCTGGAAAAAAGGTATATACTTTCTTATAACATACAAAAAAGAGTGGAGAAGATTACTTATTTCATGAGAATTCCATTATAATACTATATACATCACATTTCTCATTGTACAACAAGCATATTTTGCAGATATCACCTATACTATAATTAATTTTTTTATTATCCTAAAACATTTAAAAATTCTTAAAACCTTTCTAAATTCATAAAAAGCATTTTTTTCGAAATCTTCAAAAATCTATATTTTGTTCTCAACGATTTGAAATCTTTTAAGAATTTAAATTATTGTTTAATCTTTTCAAAACTGCAATTATTCGTCTCAAATTTACCTAGGAAAAATGTTTTATTCTTTTGAAACTTTTTAAAATTCTTAAAAAGCTTTTGAATTGATGCAACATTTTAAAATAATTTTGCAAATTTATTTATCGCGATTGTCTGAAGTCCGAACCCAATGGTTTCTTAATTTAAAGAAATAAAATTTTCATAAACTTAAGAAACCGGTATATCCATGTGATAAAGTGTGAAGCTGTCTTATATAAACATGCAATAGCATTTTATATTTTAGTAAAGTTTTGTCAATGATTAAAGTAATCTGCTGATATCGATAGACATCTTATATTATTTTTTCCGCACAGACGTGCGGAATATTTTCCAATCGAATTAAGGACGTGAAGAATTGTACTTTACACACGCACTACTCTAAACCTCTTTAGTATTGGGTTCTGGACGGCTAATGGACATTCCGCTACTTCTTCCGGGGTCAATTCTTTAATCGCGCCGCTGTACATGTTCATTTTCACCCGTGTTCCCCTTTGAGTATCAGGTGTATATATTCCGCGGAAAATCGATTGTCTGTTAAATTTGTCGAATATTGCAAAGACGTCACCATTGGAAGTTGATAATACAATTTGTTCTTCAGTTGGTATGGACTTAAGGGTATTATATGCTGCTTTCATTTTAATTGGTTTATCGGGAGGAAAAGTGTATCTTCGAAGTTCGAATATGCTGCTTGGATTCCTGTAGGGAATAAGTCTAATAAGTCCAAGTTCTTCTAGTTTAAATCCGAGTATGTCAGAAGAAGGATGCGCGGCAGGAGGCGACCTGGACCTGACACGAAGAGGGGGCTCGGCAGGAAGAGAAGACCCGACAGAAGCATGAGGTCTGGCAAGAGGAAGCGTCGTTTCTGGAGATGGTATGTCAGGCAGAATAGAAGGTTCGGAACGAGGAACACCAGGTATAGGGTCACCATTAGGCAAACATTCGAACTGTGAACATAATTCTGCAACAAGAAATAGAAGATTACATTTTCTTAAAGTACATAATCGTATGTTGTTCAATATGTATCAGTCTCGACCTCTTAAGTATATGTATCCAATGATTCACTTTTTGTAAGGCTAATAGAATAAAGAGAAAATAAGTATTTGTCAATTAATGCTAGACAATGAGACGTTTCGGCTTAGGTTGGAGCCCTCATCAGTCAAATTTATTAGTTTCTAAAAAATTTTCATAAATAATATGAAAAATTATAAAGTGCAAATAAGCGGAAAATCAGAGAAAAAACAATGTGTTTATATAAATGATGAAGAAAAAACATACATTAAATAAATAAATAAATACGAAGGACGGAAACACAACGAGCCAGGCCAGATGGCAAAGTCTGACTATGTATGTATGAAAACTAAGACTGGAAAATCAATTAGAAGGAAAATATGACTACTAACGGTAAAGTAGAGTGCTAAGTTGTTATAACTTGGTGAGCCGTTTATATTCAAGCGGGAAAAAATTTTGTTCAAATCTAATATTGACATTATTATCTATTTTGTTAATGAACAAGTTTCCAATAATTTTTCTGCGAGCAATACTATTCTCAACTGAGAGAATTTTAAGATTATCAAAATCAAAATTGTGGTCAAGTTCTAAAAAATGTTCTGAGAGAGCAGTGTGATTAGAAGTGCCCGCATTTCTAATAGAGTTGTTATGTTCGCGTGTGCGAGTTTCAATGCATCTCCCTGTTTCTTCAATGTATGTAGAATCACAATCCATACAATCATATCTATAAACAACACCAGATAATTTACCTTCAGGTATAGGATCATTTAGATTATTGAAAAATTTCTTTATTCTATTGACCTTAAAAAAAGTGACTCATTAGATGCATAATCGTATGTTGTTATATCATAAGTTATCAGTATCGTTTTAATTGTCAGTACAGTTGTCAAATGTTTGAAACGCTTTTATCCAATTCTGCATATCATAAAAATCCTGAGGTTATGTATCATATAATAATATTATTATTATTAGAATAATTTAAGGTTTATTCACATATTATTTACACACACATACAGTAAATGCCAATTGATTAATTTGATCCTGAAATTGTTTTGGTTGAAGATTCACAATTTTTGTTGAAAATATAATTTCTTTGGTTAAAAGTTTACATTTTTTATTCGAAAATTCAACTATTTGCCTAAAAATTGATGTATTTTGTTCGAGATTGGTATTTTATGGTAGAAAATTATTCTCATTGGGTAAAAATGAATGTATTTGTTTGCGAATTTAACGAGTTGGATGAAAGTTGAAAGTCTTGGCTGAAAAATTTTACATTTTGTCTTTTGTTGAGTAACACATTTTACCACAGCATCATTATAATATAGTCTAAGCGGTACGCACAAATTTTTCTCAAAATTATTTTAAAAGCATGCGTTTGTTTAGAACGCAGTATTTTTCAAATGATTAAGACTGTTTAGTTTTCGTTTTTGATTTTAGTGAAGTGTCTCACACTCTACTGAAATCCACTGGTAAATTTTAAAACATCCACAAAATAGCGACAATGTTTCTTAAAATAAAAAACTTTTATTTTTTTTTTAAATATGCAAGATCCAAAAAAATTTTACACATCAAAGCTTACGATTTAAAAGTTCCAGATTAGTGTTTCTAGTCGAAAATCCTATAAAAATCTGCACAAAAACTTTGTTTCCGCGGGTATCGTAATCTACCCCTTTGTAACAATCAGAGCAAAATTGTCAACATTTTTAGTGTCATAGTACCGCTTCGTCTATTTATAATGAAAATCTCACTCCATTGAATGTATCCATCTTCTGCCAACTTATCATTGTTGAAAAAGATTGTAGATTTTAAATGCCCATTGTTATGTTTAAAGTATGTTCTCATATTATTAGTTAATTATAATATTCTCATATAAGAATCGTCTGAAATCTCTCAATATTGATTATTTATCACCCGCATGTACTGTCTGAACATTATTTATTTATTAAAGTATGATTTGTGCAATTAGAAGGGTACCATATGTGAGTATCTGAATCTTGACGTGTACAGTTGGACTCATGCCAAATTCCTCACTACAAATTATATAACGAAAATTCTGATTTTCGTAAAGCTCAAAAAAATTACTTAAACGTATGGATCTATTTTATTATTATATTCACCAATAAAATTGAGTATAACCACCAATGATGAGATCAGAGTATAGACAATCCTCATCTTTTCTAATCGGAGGAAAAACTGTTTAATGGTTTAAGGATGAGTTTAATTAACAATGTAACTAATGAATATTCTATTGCTCCAACAGCTTATATAATCTGTTGTATACTCGTTATCACCTCAATTAGACGCAGCAAGCTTGTTATTCAGAGATATTTACATTTCATAAGAGCCCGTTTAATTTATATAATCTTTTACGTCTTGGGGAAAGCTAGTTTGTTTTTTTTTTACTTTGCGAAACTGATATGAATTCTACAAAATATCTTAAAAGACTTGGAAACATAGATTTAATTCTTTCATGTTTTCGATTAATGTTTTAGAAATTTCTCATGAGGAAAAGAAGTTATTATTGTACATAACACTCTCAAGGGGCATATTATGAATATATATCGTTGTTTGGAGCATAAAACAGTGATCCCAACTTTTGCATGTAAAGCTACTGCGCTTGCCTGGCACAGCAATCTTCATTGGTTGCTGCTGGCGTGCAATTTAAAGCGAGTATAATCATTGAAATTTATTGAAATCGAAAGAAATAATTATTATAAGCGATATATTAATTTATAAAACGTATTTTTCTAAAAATGTTGAAACATTGTTCAAAATTTTAGGAATAATTCGGATCAGTTTCACAAGATACTTAGGATTTTAGATGATTGGAAGTGATCAAAAATATTAGAAACTGAAACCTTACCGAAAATGTCTAAAATATTTAAAAAATTTTGATAAACTTCTACAAGTTCTGAATATCTTTTAAACTGTCTCGAATGTCGAGCAATCCTGCAAAATGAAAAAGCTTTCTTATAAATGTTTTAGATACTTTTTTGACAACTCTGTAACTTTTAACAATCCGCATACATTTTTCTCAAGAAACCTGGGAAAATTACATACACATACAGACATACAGGGTGTCTAAAAAGTCCCAGGACGGTTGGATATTTCCTGAGGTAAAATATTTTTCAAAAAGTGAAGGTCATTCCTGAAGTAAATTTCAACGGGGAATTCAATGGTGACCTTCATTTTGACCTTGAAGTCTACCTTCATGGCTTTTCGAAGGTCAAAATTTTTTTTTTCTAATGGATACCCCCTTTTTTTACCTCTGCAATCGATAGAGCGAAAAATGCTACGTTCAATTACGTACCCAAGTCATAGGTGAATTGTAACGTTCCAGGTCAGTTAAAGGTTATTTAAAATTAGCAAAGTTTTCCAAGAGGTCAGTGTAATTCCTAAAGTAAATTTTAACGAGAAATTCATTGGTGAGCTCTGTATTGATCTTGGTGTTGATCTTCAAGGTTTTTTCAAGGTTTTTTCCAAGCAGTTTACGTTTACGTTTAGCATTATCCAGGAACAACGACGTGGACGTAGTAAATGCTGTTCCATTTGGGGTGCTTGATTAGCGTGAGTCCCCTTGGCTCTGAAGCTTCAGTGAAGATGTTCGAACTGAAAACCTTGAGCTTCTTGACAAAAAGCTATGCGATTGTAAAAATGAGTTACAGCATTAGGAATCATCTCCCTATCAATCAAAGTAGCCTCTTGCAGAATCCGACTCTGCAATTCGTGTAAGCTTTGGGGTTGCGTTGAGTATACTTTGCTCTTTAAATAACCCCAAAGAAAATAGTCGAGAGGCGTCATATCAGGAGATCTGGCAGGCCACTCGATTCCACCCCTTCTTCCAATCCACCTATGAGGGAAGTGAGTATCCCGTATTCTTGGTATAATTTGGTTTCTGAGAAGCTCTTCATATGCACGGGCATTGAGATTACCATCGATGAAGAAAGGGCCTATCAATGTATCATTCACGATACCGGCCCAAACATTAATCTTTTGGGGATATTGTGTGTGACTCTCCAATATCCAATCAGTATTTGTGTCGGACCAATATCTATAATTTTGCCTGTTAACTTCACCTTTTAAAGTGAAAGTAGCTTCATCTGAAAATACTACACTGTACAAGAAAAGAGAATCTCTATCAATTCTGTCCATCATAATTTCACAAAATTCAACCCGACGATCAGGATTGTCTTCATTGAGCTCTCGTACCAGATGAACTTTGTAAGGATGGAAATTAATGCTTTTTAAAATATTTCGCAGTGTCTCAGGAGCAACGTCACGCTCATCACTAGCTCGACGTAAACTGAGGTGTGAGTTTTCAACAAATGCTTGGGCTATGTCCATCTGCATCTCCTCAGATCCTGCAGATTTTGGCCGACCAGTTCTCTGAAGGTCCTTGATAGATCCATGATTCATAAAGTGCCCTAAAGTTCTTCCAATTGTTGATTTTGAGACAGGATTTAACCCTTCTTTATTAAGAAAAATGCGATTAAAAAGCAAACGAACTTGATCATAAGATCGAACTCAATCTCCCCAACCACGCATCATTAATACAGATACCCTCTCTTGTTCCGAAAGTTTAGCTAGCGCTATAATAATCTTTTAGCGAAAGATAGTAAGTATGTATTCGTAATACGTAAATTTAGTTTCGATTCGTAATATTCGTATGGAGATAGAAAAACGGTATAGGACTTTTCGATATAACTCCTTGGGGAGGAACAGAACTCTCACTAGAACTCCTGGAACTTTTATTGAAAAATTTCCTGTATGATTTTACAATATTCAAAACGCTGTAGCCAAGATAAATACAGACCTCACCAATGAATTTCTCGTTGAAATTTACTTCAGGAATTACACAGACCACTTGGAAAACGTTGTTAATTTCCAATAACCCTGAATTGACCTGGAACCTTACAATTGACCTATGACTTGGGTACGTATCTGAACGTAGAATTTTCCGCTCTATCGATTG
>CAKNWT010295242.1:2520-15358 GCA_932066315.1 Andricus coriarius | reverse complement strand
TCACTGAAATTTCATAAATTTGGCTTTGAAAATTAATTTGAGACTATGATTTGACACGCAACTTAATTTTGAAGCAAAAGTTATTGAAATTTCATAAAATTGACTCTGAAACCTATTTCAATTGCTTGAACATAAAATATTATTGGTGGCTGAATAGATTTCACTGTGGTTTACGTAAATTTTATAGACATGCATTGAAAACGAAGTAACATTTTTTATCAAATTTAATAAACCTAAATGAAAATATGAACAAAATTTAAAAATAATTCATTAAATTAAATTTAGAAGGTTTGTATGTGTTAGAAGATATGCTAATTCACATCCTAGCAGGTAGCTAGGTGCTACCTAACCCAAAAGGATTAAAAATTGAAAATAATTTTTTTTCAATGTTGCATATACAGATTCAAAAGTTCAAAATTCAGATTCTATGAGTTTCGAAGATTTCAGATACCTAAGAATTTTCCTACAAAATTTCAAATTAGGATAAATATAATGTATCTTGTAAAGAGAAAGAGATACGTCAAAACGGGCAAAGTTTTCAGATTCACCTTCAGAGTCATTTAATATATAAATATTAATAATTAAATATAGGTAAAAAGACAATATGCATAAATAACATAAATAACCTGGGAAATATAAAAGGGATTAGATTTTATGGCATTCTGTTCTTGGACCACTAGTAAATGGATTATCCTTCGAACCCAAGCTCTGACGATTTCTGAACATTTCTCATGAATTCTGACTTTTGGTGACGATTTCTGTCGAGAAACGTAACAAAAGTGGTCAGAAATGGTCAGAAGTCCCGACTTTTACTGACGATTCCTGACTTTTTTTAGTTGGGAAGTACTTGTAGAGAACTGTTCTTAAAAAAGTTGGACTATTTACATTGAATATCCATAGGATAATCATAAACATTTACAAAAAATTCAATGCACTATCTCTTTAAATAATTTCAAAACTTACATTGCAATTTCAATAAGGCTATTCAAATTTCAGTGTTGCATGAAATTTCAATGAGTTTTTCACTAACCGTAGTATAAAAAGCTTCGCTAACATTTTCATGAAATTTCACGAACTCACTTCTAACAGTACACATTATATATTGTAAGTACTACTCTTACTCTTTAATTTAGGAGTTGCAGAGTGCAATTACGATAAAGTTACGCTAATTTGAAGTTACGAGATATTCTCAATAAAATTATCATAAAAATAAACAGTATAATTTTTCATGTATGATTAAGTTGGTTATATGATAACTGCAACGTTATAATTTTCTATATTCGATAATAAAATATTATACGGATGATTTTCTTTTGCGTAAAAAATATAAAATTGTTATGATAAGTAGAAGGAGCAAAATTAAAATAAATGTTTAACTCTAAAAAAAATTTATTTCCAAAAAAATTCCAAAGTGAGACGGGGCAAAATTGAATACTGTTTAATCCAAATAATTACAAAGATTTGATTTGGCATCAATAGGATAATTAATATAAACTATTATATAAATATAAACTACTATATAATATTAATATATTAATATAAACTATTATATAGTAATAACTAAAAACATTTTTCATTATGTGTATGATTATTGCAAATTTTTATTCGCAATTTTGAATCCACTATATTGAGAATATCTCGTAACTTCAAATTAGCGTAACTTTATCGTAATTGCACTCTGCAATTCTTAAATTAAAGACTAAGAGTAATACTTACAATAAATAATGTAACTAAACAGAAAGACCAAGAAAATGTTGTGCAATCTGTATATAACCTCAAAAGTTGCCAGAATCGCCATTTTTTTGGTGCAAACCGTAAATATCTCAAAATACTGACGTGACGAGCCAATTTTGACCACGGGTTCGGATTTTACGTAAAAAATTACTTCGGGAATGACCCTCCGCTATCCAATAACTGACATGACCCCATTATTTGCAGGCCTGTGTTATCGCAGAATTTACAAGTTGATCAATTATGACGTTAAATTCTTGATGAAGATGATGTTATAATAAAAAAGTAACATCAGAATCGTGCAGAAAATTCTCAAAAACATAAATAATAACCTATCAGTGCAATAATAGATAAGATTTTGCAACGAGGAGAAACGAACGTTAAAAATATTTGCTTTAACTGCATGTGAAAAAACGCATACATATGGTTAAAATTCAAAATTTCGCAGAGTTGGAGTGCAAATATATCGAAAAGGTAGAGGCTAGGATGGGTTGACCTTTATTTTGGGTACCTCATGCAATCTTTTTTCACCGGTTATAACCCTCTGGGCGCTGAACACCTGAAGACCTTCCCTTGTTAGAGAGCTATCTTGATATATTTCTATCGGTATTTTTTGTACATGTGATAGTCCACCTATTGTCGATGTTATTTTACTAAAGAAAAAAAGTATTTGCATTTTCGAGGGGTGATTTTGAGGAAATATCATTCACATTGACTATCTACAATTTTTGTTATTTTGAAAGTGTTCATTTTCATTAAAAACGTCTTCGGGCATGGATTTCTTCAAATCAGTATCCGAGGAAAATCCATCTTCGATGTATGTGATGGAGTCGGCGTCGGAACATTTCTTCTTTTCCCGCGCATAATTTAACCAGCCTTGATTGTTGTCTACCTCTCTTGAAACTACGAGGAACAACTCTTTTTCTTTACTGTCTATTTGTTCTTTCAGGTAAGCCATTAATTCACTTTCCTGTAATTTTATAGTATTTTTATATTTCCAGTAACTTATTCAAATATATAGGATCTAATAAAACTTCGATAAAAAAATCAACAGCTTAACCCTAGACTAAGTGTCTTTTCTTGTTGAATGCTGGTAATAAAACGGAAGATATCAACCCCACTCGTGTTTTAAATGCCACAATCGTTTCTATTATCATGAATAGGACTATATGAATGAAACTAGACATGAATTTCTTTGCTTCTTATTGAGAACGAGTATAGTATGTATTCAATTCAATTTAATTGACTTTAGGTTGGTAACAATTCAAAATTACTCGGTCCCGAAAAATGTTAGAAAGTTATATTTTTTTAAATAATCCAGTTTTTGCTACTGTATAGATTAAAAAAATATAACGGGGATTTAAAGAGCATAAATTAGACTGTCAGAAAAAATATACCAGTAATATCCTTGAAAAAATTATAAATTATACTCCCAAAAAGAGAAACTAAATTATGGTTATGGTCTCAAAATGTAATTTTTTAGGACAGAAGTAAAGCTGGAAGTTTTTCTGTGGTTTTTATACACCTCGTTCGATAAGTCTAGGGTTACTATATCCCGGCCGGCACGTTTTATGATGCAAGTTTCTGTATGAGTTTCATTTTAATAAAACTAAAAAGAAAGAACTTAGGTTTTTAAATACTAACTTTGGGATGTGAAAAAGCCTTAAAATATACACAAATTTTCTTTTGATCCTCAGTCTGACCGGGAAAAAAATTCTTGAAAAGAACAAGCTATAGGGGGCTGTTCAAAAAATAATTAATGCCTTTGGGGGGGAGGCACCTCGAGCGTTTCGCCAATGTTAAAGTTACACACAGTTACAACAGAAAAAGCGTTACGTAGGGGGGGGGGGGGGTAAAAATGTTAGTAAAAAGCGTTACGTATTTTTTGAACGGCCCTTTCTTATTTTATTTCACAATGAAATTGTCAGAAAATGTTATAAAATCGTTTACATACAAAATAATTTTCGCATAGTGACTTTGTATGTTCGGAGCTAAGTTATAATAAGGTGCAACATATAAAAATTCATGTTCTTAATGCGTGATTTAAACGCGAAAATACGGTACTAACATAACTTATAATAGATGTCCTTGTTTAGAATACTTCAGGAAAGAAGAATCGACCAGCAATTTTGATTTCATAAAATTTTAAGACTTTTATGGGACCACATAAGGAATTTTTTGGGGCCCCATAATAGGGTCTTAAGATTGTTCAATATTAAAAATTATGGCCGATTCTTATTCCTTGAACTACTCTAAACAAGAACATTTATTATATGTTTTGTTAGAGCCATATTTGCTGGTTTAAATCACACATTAACCCCTTGGTTGGCATTAACGCAATACTATATTGCGTGAAATTTAAACGTGACGGCGTGGCATTGGCGCAATATTGCGCATCTTTTTTTCCTTTTATCGTCATCCAAATTGAAATTCCAGGAGTCCTTTCGATTAAAAATTAAAAAACAAGGCAATTGCGTACAATTTGGGCACGTTTAGTCATATCGTTCGTGCCAACGAAGGCGTTAAGAAGAAGTTGCCTTTAACCCATGTTAAATCAATGGTCAATTTTATGGTATTTGAGGCGCGGGTTAATATTAACTGATTTTGTTGAAATTTGTAGATAATTTTTTTGAGCATTCAAACAAAAAAAGAGGCTGAGGATTAAAAAAATATATGTTTTTGAAAACTAAGGATCACCCTAGTGAACTATAGATGCAAACTATTGTAACCTATGTTTGTAATGATAATAATTTTTTAATGTACCTTTCCAATAAGTTGTGGAGAATCCAGCTTGGAGTCCAAATTATAGAAGGTACCATGAATCTTTCGCAGCGCAACCCAATGACGTCTTTTTAGGGGTAATAGCACAAAACCTAATTTGTATTCCGTCGGAACGTTCAATATAAAGCCTTCAATATTCTCAAGACACAAAACGTTTGGATCTCTAAAATCAAATTGGTGTGAAAGAAAAGATGTTATGCTGTAACATTATTCAGAAAACTTTTCAATCAGATTAAAACTATGGATGTAAAATATTTAAAGCCGATCCCCACATGCCAGGACCGAAACGAAAATAGCGATAGCAGCCGATTCTGTTCAGCTTAAGGGGATCAAACCTTGTAACTGGTAAAAAAATAGATTTATCAGTTTTTGCATAAATCGGTCTAAAACATCTCAAAATAATGGTTCCAAGGTTTCAGAGCGAAATACGAAGCCTGCTGGATTCTCCAGTCAAAGAAAGTTACGAGTTCCCCAGAGCATACCTGCTTGTGAGCTCCCATTTAAATGCGGTTTTTTTCTTCAAAATTGCATTTTTATAACTAGTGTGCAGGATTGCTAAAGAAGTACACCAAACTCTCGGATGCTCTCACCCCGGTCTCGGCCTTCCTAGAACTTCTGGCCCACGCAGTTTCTCAGCGTGCAGGACGAGAGACAGTTGCGACGTTTGTCGCAACGTCTCTCCCCAACGGTTGTTTACGTTTGGATCCCCCCGACTTATGGCCAAGGCTATTTGCAGACAACCCCGGACACTGGTCTGAAACCAGGAGTTGGATGCAATTGATTAATCGGCATGGAATTTTGCATATACAGGGTGTTTTTTTCAACTTGAGACATCGAAATATCTTAAAATCATACGCATCCTATGAAAAAAATATCCGTAATAAAAGCTGTTTATTTTCGAGGGGGAAAAGCGACTTTGAACAAAATTACCCCACCCCACCCCACCACACAGGAGACATTGAGGGGTGGCTTTTTTTTGCGAATCGAAAAAAATTTTTCGATTAAAACTTACGTATTTCATGAAGGAGAATCTGAATCTGTTCCCATTTGAAATTACAAAGTTACCCCACTCCTGCCTCATGGAGGGGGGGGGGGGTAATTTTTTTAAAGTCGGTTTTCCCCCCGGAAAATAAAAAGTTTTTATTACGGATATTTTTTCATAGGATGCGTATTTCTTGAAATATTTTGATGTCTCAAGTTAAAAAAAACACCCTGTAAGGTAAATGTCCCAGTAATCGTGACGGTCCCAGTAATCGTGAAACTAGGTTATACTTTGAATATATTGTTAAAAAAATGTGTTAAAAGTAACATTTAATGATAAAACCCACTTATTTTCAGCATTTTATAATAGCAGATAGAAATTATATTCATTGAAATTAAATAAAATTGAAGAAAATTGGCATCACGATTACTGGGACTAAGGTCACGATTACTGGGACGTTTACCTTATATGTTTTTTTATAACATTCTGTTCTAGAGAAATAAAAACGTTCTACAACGAAAATTTCTACAACTTTTGTCAAACAAATAAATCGAAATTTTTTCGAAAAAATCGAAATATTGTTTTTGTAGTGCCGCCATTTTGTAAATATATAAGTAATACTTTTTTTATATTTCTAAAAATGGCCTTTTTTGTCCAGTTACAGGGTTTGACCCCTTTAATGATGTTCCAGGTGTACCTTCTTGGCAAAAGTTGTTTTTTTGTTGCAAATTTGTTCGTCGTTTGCGTCAGTTGTCCATTTTACGCAGTTAAAGGTATAGAGATGAAAATTTCCATGATAATAGTGTTCCATTCACATCACCTATAACAAACCTATCTCGTCGGGAGTATATTTTATACTTCAAAAAGACCTTTGTACTTAAGTTAACATTAGGAGAGGGTACAGCATTCTTTACCATCAAGAAATCACCTAGATTGTATTTGTACAGTTACTTGTGTTTCTCGTCGCACTTTTTCTTATTATACATACTCTTCTGATTTTTTATTCTGTTCTGTTGCCTTTTCTCGCAGATTTTCTCTACTTTCGATAAGATTAATTTCATTATACACCTGCACAAACAATAGAAAATCATTGTCTAAAAACCCTTTTGGTCGAATCCACACAAAAATTCAATTGGTGTAGTTCCTACTGCCTTATAGTATGTATTACTCAATACAAATTGGGCTTTAGAAAGCTGGTTCAACAATTTGACTATTCATAGACTCAGGAAATTTGTCCGCAGTAAAGGACGTTTCACGGTCCGGTACTACTCGCTTACAAGCTCCAAAGTGAACGAAATACCGATCGAGTTTGGATACAGTTTCTTTGCTGCTATTGCTTTTTACCTGACGGTGCGAAATATGTTATAGGTACATACAATATAGTTATAATTCTGTTCCCTGACCTGAAATTGCAAGTTTGGGAACAAATACGTCTTCGTTATAAGATCAATCGTTTTCTCCATAGCAACGTGACCCAATTCATCATTACAGGCTCTGATTAACATTTACAAGCATAGCTTAGAGTACAAAAAACATTAAGTTTCTATTGATTTTTCTGTATAACACGCCGTTTCGTTATTCGCAACGTAACCTTTTGGCATTTTCTAATTCTCGATGTACTTTTTGGATATTTGTATCCTACAGTTGCTTATGGACAAAGACCCGATCAAAAGACAGTGATTTAAAGTAGTCCGGCTATTGGACCGGTCACATTGAAACGTCTTAAAGAAAATTAGCCTTTCGCGGGCTCCAAAAATGGTTCATTTCGGCTTTAAAATACGTTGAAAATTGTCAGGAAAACTTTTTCGGAGACAGAAAATATAATGTGAAATTTGAATTACTACTGCTCATTTGTACTTGCTTCCAGGGTATTTGAGGTTAATTTCAGCAAATCATAAAGACGTGATATATGACGAGAACGGTGTGGCGTTGACTAAGGTTGGCAGCACAACGATTCACTTTTATTTTGGTTATTTATTCTTTTTATAACCTCACGCACCTTTTCTCGCCAATTGGCTTCTGATTTCTTAATTATTCGTCCCTTTTTATCTCGCGGAGACATGATGCCGCTCTTAAACATAAATGTTTTGCCGGTTTATTGCAAGTTATGTTTACGTACTCGACATGCTGTGACGCTGCTAACTGCTGAGCGTGAAAAAATTACCTTGACTCGAATCAAGTCAAATGAACATTTAAATTTACATTTTGTTGTTAAATAAAAATATTTTATTTATATTGACCAGTATGAAAATTTAATACTCAATTTATTAATGGATAAGCTGTCCGAATTTTGGATTTAATTCCAAATACCAGAAAAAATAATGGACGTAGCTTTGACTAGCTTTTCCAGTAGCCGGACTACTTTAATCACAATCACGTGGTATGGCCAACGGCCATACCACGCTGGAAGCACCAGTTCCCGTTAGATCACTGAAGTTAAGCAGTGTTGGGCGCGGTTAGTACTTGGATGGGTGACCGTCTGATACTACTGCGTTGCTGTTGGCGGTCGTGGGTGTGGTGAGCCCATTTACTACAAATCCACCTAAAAAACACTACCCGAATCGGGTAGTGTCATGCTTACCCCTAGAGGCTCGCCGAAAGGGAAATAGCTTAATGATATACATACATTACGACTAACAAGGGGGGTTAGGTTGGTGTCCGGCGCCTATTTTTTTGTTACTTTGCAAATGAAAAGAGGATCCCAGACTATGAAAAAAAAAATTTGGGTAAACGTTCACATTTAGGGGTTGAAATCACCCCTTCTACATTTTTTAGTCTTTTAGTGTTTTAAGAGGTAACATTGTTTCTTGTTTATTGTTTTTATACAAAATTGTTCTAATTGATGCTGCATTACAATATTAACGTGACTTGTAAAACACTTATCCTCTACAGTATCATCATTTAGAAAATCTACCCCTAGAATGCTTCGCCATATGACATACATGTATTTTAAGATTTTGGACTTCGTTGCTGCAAAAATCTTATTTTGATATTAAATTCTATAAAGAATCATCAGTGTTATTCAAAATGACCCCTACAGTACGTGTTATCCACCCTTATAATATTATCAATGAATAAGAAGTATATTTATTAATATGACATTTCTGTAAGTAAATGATTAAAATATTTAGTTTGGGCAATGAATAATAATATAACTGATTTTTTGTTAACGATGATGGCACTTGTTCTTATATTAATAAACCCTTGCTATGTAAAAACGATATGTGTAAGGGTAAGTGTATGCGTGTGCAATTTTTCAACGGAAATATGCACATGCCTGAACCTAAATAAAATTTTTTTACACAGTTCTGTTATATGTATTATCATTAAAATTGCCTGATAAACAAAACATAAAAAGTTTTTTAGGTGTAGGTTTTAATCATTTGCTTACAGACATGTTATATTAATAAATATATTTCTTATTCATTGATAATAATATAGGGGTGGATGACACGTAATGTAGGGGTCATTTTAAATAACACTGATGATTCTTTATAGAATTTAATATAAAAACAAGATTTTTGCTGCAACAAAGTCCAAAATTTTAAAATACATATATGTTAGATGGCGAAGCATTCTAGGGGTAGATTTTCTAAATGATGATACTGTAGAGGGTAAATGTTTTACAACTCGCGCTAATATTGTAATACAGCATCCATTAGAACAATTTTGTATAAATACAATAAACAAAAAACAATGTTACCTCTTAAAATACTAAAAGACTCAAAAATGTAGAAGGGGTGATTTCAACCCCTAAATGTAAACGTTTGCCCAAAATTTTTTTTTTCATAATCTGGGATCCTTTTTTCACCTGCAAAGTAACAAAAAAATCGGCGCCGGACACCAACCTGACCCCCCTTGTAAGTGAACAGTGCAAGCACATGGTTGCAGTTTTGATTTATTGTAGCATGTAAGTTGCTTATTTCAATACCGCGCGGGTTTGTTTACCTACATATTATAATCTAAATGATCTTGATGCACATCATGCACATTCCACATTATTTTTTAATAAACAATCCGATAAAAAGTATGGCATGAAAAAGCATTGAGAATTTTGAATCATTAAAAATGCCTTTTCTGTTCTTTGTTCTTGAATCCTTGATTAGATAGGAAAAATAAAAAATTGCAATCCCTTTCAAAGCCGATCAGGGCTGCCAAACGTAACCTCAAATATATTATAATTACAATTTTCGTTTAGAGCATTGGAAGGCACATTAAAAACCTAAAATTTGCAAAATATAGTAGGATTGTGTTAAAAAATATAACGTTTTTCAAATTTTATTAATTACAAAAATATAAAGCCATGATTAACTTTTTTTAAATTACTTTTCACGACAGCTATCTGTGTGGAAATCAATCCTGATAAAGTAAAATGAAGCCGAAAATTTTCCAATACTGTTTAATGCAAGCCTTCTTGTCGGTAGGAGAGATACATGTCTTGAAATTAACTTTAAATATATGTAAGAAACTAATTCTTCACTTTGCAGGAATGAATTAGAAAATTTATCGATGGCCTCCTGCACAGACACAAAATGTCTGTGGATATTTTCCAAGCTTCTATCCACTTTCTCTAAAATTCCTATTCTTGAAGAAATATCAACAAAATTTTCTCCTTCTGAAGGAACGTTGTGGAATCTTACAGTAGTATCTCGCCGGGCGATACTGTTACAGCCAAAAACACAGCAGAGAGCCTTCCTTTAGTAGATCTTGATTCAAAACGCATTCCACTTTCAATATTCATTTCGAAAAACACTAGAGTTACGCAAAATAATCAATAAAATCTTATTGTTTTTAAATCTATGTCTTATCCGGGTATCTCTAGCATGTTTACTAGTAGAAAAAGACCCGCCTAGAAAACTTCGAAATTTCATCACCACGTGGCTTATTCGACCTGAGAGGTTCCCAATAGCTTCCCTATTGCTCGAATAACCAAGATAGTCTATTCTTATTTTCAAAAAACTATATTTACTTAGTCGCAATTCCAAGTGCTTGTGTTTGATTAAATCAAGGACTTCTTCTAGGATGGCTCAATTTTCTTCTTGAACAGGGCTACGGTCGTTAGGTCACGAATCGTTACGCGGCTCATCGATCACACCGGATGGTCTGAATTTTTTGTACTCCAATTCACAATACATTTTATTTTTTCATTTCAAACTTTAATTTACCGCGAACGATTAGGGATCAGTCGAAAAACAAGTACGACGAAAATTTACTGGGGCCTATTTGACCTAGTCTTTTGACTGCCAACGACAGTAAAGGCAGTCAACGACTGCCTTCTGGAGAGCCTTGTTCTAGAGTTTCAGTGGCTATCAATATATCATCAAGGAATATTAGCAGACATGAGGTGGCAGATTGCTCATGTAATGGAATAAGACACTGCGTCAAAATCGGGCTGCTAAAAGCGCCCCCTTGCCCAGTGGACCTAGTCCCGAGAGTTACTTCCAAGTTTTCGGCATTTCTCAGACATTGCGCGTCGGTAATTGATGAAGTTAGATAATACTAAAAATGACTTAACCCCGAAATTACAATTACAGGAGTTACCACGAACATAAATTGCTAACTGCATATTTAATAAATATGCAGTTAACCCGGCGTCATGGGGGTGGAAAAGTATTAAACGGACGTAGGGGTGGGTCATATAGACCCGCTTATTAAATATGAATCATACCAGTACTTTATTAATCAAAAAGGTAATATGCAGCTCCAGCTACTGAGAAGATCGGCAACGTCGCACGCATCTTAACCGAACTTCAAGCAAAATAAAATGTGCCGGGTCTCACAGACCCAACCCCCATGACGCCGGGTTAAATATTATTTATTTACCACTCGCATATTACATGTTTATTATATAATTATTTTTATGATTCACAATAACAATAAGTATGTATGTATTTATTTATTCTCTTCCTTTTACAGGTATGAGGGCCCCCGCTCCCTTTAAAGTACGTTACAAAACCACTTATACTACCTTAATAATACTTACTACCTAAATAATAAGATTCTACTTATATGTTATCGCTTTGTCTTAACAAAATTACTCGCGAGATTTGCTGACTATTGAGTTCCCTGGGCTTCCATTTTCTCTTACCATTTCCGTTAACATGATTTTGAATTTACTTTACTGTCCTTGTATAGGAGTGCGCAATTGGCCTTTCCCTACTACATGCCCCGTACTTTGTCTCATTTCTTCCAGTCTCAACATCCAGCTTGCCCCTTGCCCACTTCCATCCAATATCCACCTTATCTTGTCATCCATACTCTCACCACCTGTTTCCTCTCCCGTACATCTCTCTAAAACATGCCCCCATGATTCTGTCTCGTAATAACAGACTCTACATCTTCTTTCCTCTTTATCCATCCAGTACCTACACTCTCTCATTCTTTCTCCCATCCTAAATCGTATAACGTGGTTCCATTTACTCTCATTTTTAACCTTTGTTAAATATTCTGGCTCTCCTTCAGCCTTCACCACCTTATACCACCTGTTATACTTAGATTCCACCATTTTTTTCTGGCGCCCCCCCCCCCTAAATTATCAGTTCATTCTCTAACTCTTACCATACTCTAACATCTGCTCTTATATCGCATTCTCTCCTCCTCTGTTTTCTCTCTTCCTCCCACCTTGATCATTCTGTGTTACCCCTAGTCTCTTTGTTTACTACTTCCCGTAGAAAAGTATGTGCTATTCTGCTTCCCTCCCTCCTCTTTAGTTTTTCCTAAAAGTTCCATGCTCTCTTTATTTGTCTAATAACCATTTTACCTCTATTTCATTCCTCCCTCAACATATATCCCGGACAGCTTCAGCTCACTCCCATTACCCATCTCAAGAATCTCTCCTGCATACTTTCCACCCTCTTGTGCTCCTTCCATCCCATTACTTTAGTCGCACATTCTATTCTTCTCCTCACCTGTAGTTCAAACCCTCCTTTCGACTCAAACCAGAAGCCTAGGTAACTAAATTCCTCGAATTGTTCCACTTTCTCCCCGCACATCTTATTCATATCCTACCTTTGTCTTTCTCCTCCTCAAAATCATCACCTTCGTCTTATTTACATTTACCGTTAAGTCTTTGATTCTCACATACTCCTCAAACACTCTCATCATGAGACTCATCCCTCTCTCGTCATCCGCTAATAGACTATATCGTCTGCATACGCTAAGGAATATATCTTGTTATTTCCCAAACCCGTTCCTCCTTTTCCTTTCTTCTCCATTTTCTCCTCTAGATCTGCCAACAAAAGACTGAATAGTAGTGGGCTCAGTGGGCCCCCTTGCCTGAGCCCCCTTCCACTCCAAAAAAATCTCCCCTTTTTGTTTTCCAATCCTCACCCTTATCTTAGTCTC
>CAKNWT010295236.1:1292-20542 GCA_932066315.1 Andricus coriarius | reverse complement strand
CAAAAATAAGAAATGTTTAAGTCCACATAGGACGACTATGCCGTTCGGAGAACGCTGGTACTGACGTCCGAGGGCGATGCCGAGAGTGGAGCGAGATGCTCGCTTGGTCCCGATCCGTTATGAACTGACGAACTGACCGCGAGACTGGACCTCGTCCCGGGGTCCGTTCGTCCCGCCACGAGTGGCGTAACTTAATACTAACAGTGGAGGGGAGCGGGGGTTATGCGCGAATATTTGAATGTGCTAAAACCGATCATCCGAAAGAAAAGACTGAGAGTCGTCATTCTTCGAGGGAACAACAGAAAAACCGAAACTCCCATTGATTAAACAATTGGTAGTTTTGTTGTGTAACAAAGTAACTTTTGGAACTGTTTTCGAAAAAAACCGGTTTGGCATTAAAAACATTTCAAAACGAAATTTTTCGGGAACCGGACATTGCTTGCAGATTTCGCAAAGAAACGTGAAAAAGGTTTCGATACGAGATCAGTTCAAGCTAAGAAGACCCAGGCGCCTCAAATGAGGATGACTGGACTAGCGTGAGTGTGTTGGTGCAAGAGTCGAGCGCTATGCGAAAAAAATAACCTCCCAACATTGAGCTCCAGAAAATTCAATTTTGATCGTGGAGCAATGGAGATTTTTTTATTCGATAGGAGAAATCTTCATTATTCAGAATCAATCAAAACCGGGAAGTCGATTTTTCGGTCCTAAGGCTGGTTTCTTCGTTCCACATCACATATTTTAAATAGTGAGTTTCGGTAAAAGTTGTAAATGAAAAACGTGTCGGTGAATATTCCCACCCAGTCCTGTGTCGCTGGCCTTTCCCAATTGTGGATGCCGCATCAGACCCAGACCTAACTCGTCTCGTTAGTCTTACTCTCTGCCTGTTGACGGTGTTCTTCAAGACGAGAAATTTCTCTTTCGAACTAGGAGGGGAGTCTGTGCCCATCAACTGGATGCCGTCCTTGGTTAGGATTTTTCCCTTGTGTATTAATTCATTACCCTGATTGAAACATCATACCCTTGTTCCAGCAGTTCCTTCCTCGTTTCCCAGAGACGGTTCCTCACTTGTCTCTCCAACTTTGTCCTGTCGCTTATCACTGACAGACCCATAGTCGAAAGTTCTTAGCCCTTCCAAAAACACGAGGCCTATGCGATGGCGAGCCTAGCTTTATGCGGAGCGGTCTAAATCCTGGATTTCTTCCTAAACGAAAGGCTGATTTCACCACCTCACGAACGGACAAGACAAGGTCTTTATTGATAGGTTCATTGTTTTTGAGCTTGTGCTTTATTATTAAACATTTTTTGCATATACAGCTTTCCGGAAGCAAAGAACTTCCTCCTCAAGTAATTTGAAATCACCCTCCAGCAGGACGTTTCTGCTCGCAAGTTCATCGTTTCGGGTCTTTAAGTCCTCAGCCTCAGAAGAGCTCCCGACCGCTCAACGTGAGACGCTGGCATCTCGGGTTCTCCCAGCTCATAATACGGCACACAGTGGGCTACTTTGCAAAATTTACTTTCAAAATCTAATATCACTCGAAACAATTGAGCGAAATCGATGTTCATTGAATAAGGTGAAAGCTCATTAAATGTGCAATAGGGGAAAATTATAAATAAAAGTTTTTCCGAATTTCCCGGCCTGGAAAATGAGGGAAAATACCGTAATTTTTTGACAAAATTTACAAAATTGTATTGAAACTAGAAAAGTTTGTTTTTAGAGAGAGACACCATATTTTATAGCATTTGTAATGCTGAATTTAAATCTGCTGCTGAATCCTAATATGACGTCAGAAGTTCAAAATAAAAAATGACGGATCCAGTCACGTTTCGGTGACTACAATTTTATTCATGCAAAAATTGTTAAAACTTTAAAAAAATATATTTACGTTCAAGCTGTAATTGTTTTTATCTGGAAAGGAAAATCTGCTAAGAAAATTTTCAATACGAATTTGAATTTGTGTATCATCCACCATTTCTTATTTTGAAATTCTGATTTGAGATTTGGATTCAGCGACCTCGAAAACATAAATATGGAGAATTTTGTAAAGTTGCCCAAATTTGTCCAAATTCTTGTCCGACCATATTGGATCCGCCATTTTTTATTCTGAAATTCTGATGTCGGATTTGGATTCAACGACCCTAAAAACCTAAAAATAATCAAGCTTGTCAAGTTACCATCATGTTTCTGATTTGTGTCTCTCCATACTGGTTTCTTCATCTTTGAAATGCTCTTTACTGAGTCGTGGCTTAACGGAAATTTTAATTGAACACCTGATCGAGTTTATTCTTTTGGCATATCCTGATTACATGGTCGTACCTTTCTGACTCTTGGATTGATCCTCAGATAAAAATTAATACTATTGCCAAATATTGTAGGTAGAATTATCAGAAATTTAATACATCCAAGACCAAGCCCATGGTTTTTCATTGGGGCAAATAACCGTTGATGCAGAATTTTACGTTCGACGGCACTCAATTGAAGATGGTTTGCGAATATTACTACCTGGGCAAGATTTTTGGAACTTCAGGTGCCTTTTCTTTGGCCTGCACCAAAAGCGTTACTGCTACTCAAGATAGCCGTGGGATAGCCAAGTCAAAACCTTGGCGCTCTAAACTAATCCTACTTCAAAGCTTTATCTTACGCGACCTATTTTATGCTTTAGGCATCTGGGGTGCGAGGTATTGTGAGCAGGTGAGGTAATCCATACTATTTTCTTCAAGAGAGTTCTGGGCTTCCCTTCGCACACTCCAAATTAAGCTTTGAGGCTGTAACTAGAGTGTATTCCACTAGCATCTAACGTATTAAGGATAGCCTTAAATTGGCTGGATTAGCTCTATGGCCTGGATTAGACTTTAAAGGTTTACAGTACAAGGATTTAATCTTAGCGAAATTCGAGGCCTACCACATGGATACGGACAGGTAAAGGCTAATTAAGACATCCTATCTTCAAGTGCTACCTCAACTATGGATCGATCCTATAGGACAGCACTACCAGGTGCGCGTTATGGGAGCCGTGAGAGGTAGATTCTCATTGGAAGATGTCAGAAAAAATTGTTTCGCGTTTGCGGTAAATCTTAAACCCTCTGGTGTACAGAGTAACTTATCATTTAACTTAAATCCTTTGTACAAGTCTTTTGAACTAAACAAATATCGAAGCTGATAGCATTATGTATAATATAGTTCCCTCCCACCTATCGCGAACGTCTGGGACTGGGTTAAAAAGTAGTGGGATCGAAGCGAATAGGGGAAGTCGCGATAGGTGGTAGTGCAATAGGTGGGAAGGTACTGTATATGTATTGTGTAAACTGCCGTGGAATAAATAATAATATTCCCACCCACGAAAATATTGTAAGAAAGTAAACAGCCAGAATTTAATTCGTAAAGTCCAGATATAAGTGTTCTAATCTTTTTTTTTGCAGTCAACGAGTCTACCGATGCACCTCCGTCTTCGAATCATGTACACGTCACAACTCCCTTGGCCTATCCCACTTACTCTATTATGCATACTTTCTATCTGTGTGGTACTGGGTTACAAGAAACAACGCCATCGCGTAGAATTGTATAAGATTCAAAAACTAAATCTAACTAAACCATACCCTGTCATTTCGCTCACCTCGCCGTGTATCAAGCTGTTTGCTGCATTATGTGAGTTGATGAAACATTTCATTTAAAAATTGAAAGTTTTATGAAAAAATGAAAAGTTTCGTAAGACCAAAGTTTCAGAAACCTTCGAAAATTTCACAAAATACGTGCGCACACATGTCAGGTTCAAGATCTGTCATTTGATGGCGTCGAGTTGATACAGGATTAAATATTGATATCACTCTACATTAATATTTATATTAAATTATATTGATAGAACTAATAACTTTGATATCATATTAATACAAATCTATATTAAAACAAGATTAAATGTTTAAATTTAATACTTAATAGCATTTTTTTAATATTTCAAATTTTCCCGCTTCAATATTCGAAGCGTTGGAACTTTGTAATGTTTTTTAAGTTTTATGAAACTTTACAAAAAGAACATTTAAAAACTTTTATTTTGCAACTAGCTATTTGAAAATTCCATATTCAGCCCCTACGAATTTGTCGGATTCCAATTATATATTTACTTTCCTAGAATTCCAACCTAGTCGGAATCGGAAAAGTTTATAGATTCCAAATATATAACTTTCAAATCGTTGACTGCAGAATTAAGAATTTTTCCGCTCATTTTTCAACAAAGGGCCCCTGGTGTAAAGATTGGCCTGGCCAGACCCCCAGATAGCTGACCACAAAACAGGTCGTTGGTTAACTTGTCAGGGAACCCTGAACAGGTCAATGGCGTGCTGACCGCTGCTCTATGTCTTCCCTCTACGGTATGATGTGGATAAATGAAGATCAAATTGAACGCTGGTCTTGTTGCAAAAAGCTTAAAAAGCTTTTATAAAACTCAAAGGAAAAAAATAAATCGTTGATAGTAATACAGCGCAATGAAACCCAATAGATAATATTTTTAAAGCCCATACAAATCCATAAAGAATCAAAAGATAATGATGCTACAACTTTGACCGCTAACGATGTTAGACGTATTCGAAATAACATGGGCAATGCGGCCGTGCAAATGAAATAATAGTTATTTGTGATACAAGTGCGCATAATAGGTGATTGTGTGCGAGTGTGAACTTTGCAGCATAAGCCGGAGGCTCGAAGCATAAATCGGTGGTTAGCGCACGAGCGAAGCGAGTGTGAAAACGTAGACGAGTGCTTCGAGAAAAAGTTGTGTTAGGAGGAGTTAACGAAAAATACTAATTTTATAAGAAAAGATTTTTAAACTTTGTAAAAAAATTTTGTTGAGAAAAATACTTAAAAAAAAATTTTTTGAACAAAAATTTCTGAAAAAAAAGTTTTGAAGAAAATTGTTCCAAAAAAAAATTTTGTTGAATCAAAAATTTGGTGAAAAAAAAAGTTTGAAAAAAAATTTATAGAAAAAAAATTATGTAACAAAATGTTATGAAAACAAAAATTTTGGCGCTTATGCCCTTTTTCTGTGCCAAATGTTGGCGCTTATGTCCTTTTGCACGACGGACGAAAACGGCTGCGAAACCCTAAAAACCTAAATTTCAATCATTAAAATATTTGTTCAATTTAAATTTAAAGTAGTTAATTTAAAGTTTGTTAAAGTTAAATTTATTTCAAGAAGATACCAACACCAGTGTTTAAAGTTACCTATGACAGTGTCTAAAGTACCTCATCTCGAAAGTGCGCATGCGCAGCCTTTTCACCAGTGCCTAAAGTAAGCCACTTTTAAACTGCGCAAGAACGAAAATCGTTTCGCACACAGAAAGCTCAAATAAGGCCCTTTGGGTACCATTTAGAAGTATGAAAACGTCAGCCTTTGAGGTGGGTGTTGCAAAAAACGTATTTGTGGGATAGGAGAAGAAAATTCATTTATCATAATACATGCACGGCAACCCGTCACTTTTTCTGCATGTCTACCGTGGAGAAAGGGAGGCTTTTTCGAGAGGATGACAAATTGACTGTGGCAAAGACTTTGCGACATTCATGGCATTTCTTTCTACAGTTTTACATTCAAGGGAGACGAGAATATTACTTATAATATTAATTAATATTAATTCTGCCCCGAAAATAATGAATAAAAATACTTAGCTAAATCTTTAAATAAATCTTTAAATTTTAATATAAGCATGGATTCTCAATTTTTGATGCTCATGAATGAATGGAAAATGAGAAGAATGCTCTTTGAAATGGGTTTTCTCTTCTTTCAGGGGGCTTAGCCCCCAGAATACCCCAAGGGTCCGACCGAGGCTTCGCCTCCGATGTTTACCTATATTTGAAAATAAACAGTGGCTTTCTGCATGAAAAACATTGCATTTGTAGATTTTGAAGTCAGATGAACGGATATTTATTATTGTCAGTAAAGTTAGTAAGTAAATTGAAAGTTGTGAATGATTCGGCTGAGAGCAGCGTTAAGCTTATGGAAGAATATAACACATTGTTTACGAAAAACGAAAAACAAAAACAGTATGTGCTTCAGATTGTGAGTTAATATCGCCGAAAGTTCCCAGGATATAAAAATGAGTCATTGTCTAAGCGTCAAGATTTGTAATAAAAACAAATTATTTTCGAATCCTTCTCGGAAAAGGTTAGTCATACGAGAAAAAGTCATGGATAGTAATATGTGCATTTTGAATAGATCTACAACTTTTGTATAAAGCTTTTTTTACATAATGAGAATTTTGCAAAATAAACAAATAAAACTGGTTTTTTCTTCAATTATATGGTTTTTTATGTTCAAGGGCTCAACTTTTGCAGAAATTATTTCTACATAAAATGGAGCCAAACTGGGGGGTAGCGTGAAGAAAATTCAATTTTTGAAAATAAGAGCCACCCCAATGTTGTATTGTAAATATTGTGCAATCAAAAATTTTGATTTATCATCTCTACTACATACCAACTACAGAATCCTTGTATGCATCGTCACTTCCCACACTACTATCCAACAAGTCGACTGGGTTTTCATGACTGAGATACGTGGAAACAGTGTCCACGCTCGGTCTCCTACCGCTTTTTGTGCTGCTAGAATCTGCGTCCAGAACTGTATCCCATGTCTTTTTCTTCTGGTCTGCAGAAACTGCATCTACAGAATTATTGCTTTCTACACCATGTTTGCTGCCAAATATGTTAAAGTTGCTTAGAATCACTCGAGCTATGTTTGTCGATCCAGTATCTCCATTCTTGTTCTAAAAAGAGTAAGCACAAATTAAAATCATATGTGTAGAGAAAAAGGGAATAGAGATATAGAAAATTAACCCACTTTCTTGCTGCTTTTCTTAGTATTATTGCTTGACGCTTTTTTGTGTGTTGTTTTAGAATTCGTAGGTTTTGAACCAGCGGGCGCAGCTCTTACTCCGGCATTTATTTGAAGCTCTTCCAAAGAAACTTTGACTAAGGGATAAGGCGCTTGTTGTATGCGACGAATTGTCCTCACATAACCCGTGCAACAACGAACCTGCGTTAAATTGCAGAAGTTTATAATGTACGGGAAGCCCAAGTACGTCTTTGATACATCTATAGTCTTGTCTCCCTGTGAATTGAGAGCTCAGTATTATTATCGGAATCGAAAATACCTTGAGTTTCAATTTTTTTTCAGTCAAAGGAATGTAAAAATTAAAAACTAGTCTTTTAAATGTGAGACGTATACGTCCCATCTTTTTTTTTTGTAGATTTTTTATGGAATTCTGGTACATTTTATAGTTTTTGGCATACATGTGTTTATTTTCAGACTCATAGCGATCCATTTTAGGTAATTATCCTGAAATCCAAAAAACTCGTTTTTTTCGAATAAATTCGGCTATTCTTCAACTAAAAGTTTAACACTTTTAAAACATTTGTCACATATAGTTTTTCAGAACTTTCCGCAGGCTAATCTTTTTGAATTTTTTTTTTGAATTTGTACAAAAATTGAGATTTTTCTAGACTCAAGTGTCCGGACTTATATAGCTACATAAAAATAAAACGTTTTTGAGTTATAAAATATTTAAGCTGGACCAATCAGGAGCGCCGTATAAACAGTGGTGTGTCCGTGAACGGGAGTCCAACGTAGTGTTCTCCCGTCGCTAACCCGACACCTCTGCGTTCGCTTCGATAACACTGCGTTGGAATCCCGCTCACACACGCGCGAGTGCTTATATGGCGCTTTTTTTATTTTTATACAGCTATATAAGTCCGGACACTTGAGTCTAAGACACATTGTATAAGTGTATTTATTGTAGGGCATTTATAATTGATTCTCGTTGATTCTTTTAAAGAGAACGCATGCGCATATTAGTCCAGGCATTACGTCGAAATAATGAGTGAAATTCCAGAAAAATTCCACTTGAGGTGTTTTTAATGAGACAGTTTCGTTAAGGGGTTCCTTTTAACATATCATAAATGCTAGAACAGATCAATTGCCAAACCGGGTTTTTTTTTTTTTTTGAAAATAGTTCCAAAAGTTACTTTTGCGTGGACGGATAATTCTCATTGCATTTTAGAGCAAAATTTCCAACAGAAAAAACAAAGAGAACTAAATTGTGAGAAAATGTTGTTCAAAAAATAATACGCTATCTTTCATAGGTTTCAAGTTAGGATACATTGAAAAACCGCACTTTTTTTAATTTCCAGCGAAAAATCACTATGTTTAAAAAACACTGTGTACCTTTGCACCTAATTACTACACGGAAACGTGCTTCACAGGTGAGTGAAAGTAGACCCCACTTGCTGTGATTTAAAAAAAAAGTGGAGTTTAGTTTTTTCAAAATAAATCGAGTCACGTTTAGTTTGCATTGACGATGCCAGAGGATCAAATAGAGTCTATAAAATTCTGCGTACATCTAAAAAAAAGTCTTTAAGACCTATTACTTTAAGGAATTGCAAGGTTTCAAAAATTTCATTTTTTTTTGCATTATTGACTAAAAACGAAAAAGTTGTATTTGTTTGAAATACCTTGTTTCCTGTCGATCCTACGGCATAGTTTATAAAGAACAAATGAAAGTGGAGTCCATTTAGCGTAATTAAAAAAAAAAAAAAGAAACTGTCCTAGCCCTAATAGGTCACGAGATATGACATTGGAAAGTGCACTCTTCCTGCACAGAGGCAGCTAAGCTTACCCCGTAAAGTAGAACTGCGCTCATATTTCGAAGTTTTTGTCCCAAATAAGTCTATATATCTCATTTATCATGTATAAAACGTCTTTTGCCATTGATAAATAAATACTTGTTTATAACAAAAGCTTGCTATCACCACTTGTGATTACTTTTTGGCCCTTTTTTTAGTACTTTCGTGGCAAAAAGTGATTCTAAATTGATTGAAAATGTGTGATACGTTTTACAGGGATCATGTTCATGCGTAACTGTTCAAATGTGGTGAAAAATTGACGTGTCTCACAATTCCCCATGTCTCACAATTTCCCAATTTCCCCTACTTTTATAACATAAAATTATATTTACATCTAGAAGAAAATATTAAAATATTTATAATTGCTATAAAATATTTATAAAAACTGTAAAAAATAATCGTAATTTTCCCATACGAAAGTATGGCATTTTTCCCATACTTTTGAATATCCCATACGAGCATGAAAATTATCCGTTTCTCGCTTGTAAATTTCCCATACAAGTCGAGAATAATAGAGTAAGAGTATAATGCAATCATGGCGTCAAGCATCTAATTCAGACATGCCCAACCCGGGGAAATTCCCTTCGGGACCACATGTTCCGTTTCCACCTCTTATTCTCCTGGAGAGCGGGAGTGTTGGCAGGCGCGCTTGAGAATCTCTACTCTGTGACGTACGCTGCACCGTAGATACGAAATATCTGGTGTGGTGATTGGGGGCGACTGACTTTTCAACATAAAATTTTATTAGTAACCAAAGTCTTAATTATTTTATAGCAGTATGTTTACATTTCTTCTCAATGAATGTAATTGAAAAGAGAAGGTCACAAAGTGATTCTTTGTTGTACATTATTGAATATTTTAATATCACCGTTTTTTACATTGTATGTAAAATATACACGAATGTTGGCTGATGCTTTTTGCAGTATAACAATCTATTAACAGTGTGCACAACGTAGAAAGGTAAGTTATAGATTTAAAATATAGTTAAAAAATCTAAATCCTATTCAGTATCAATGAATTTCGATATGTTTCATTAAATATGTTGAAAGTTTGCAGACGTCAGTTTGCAAGAAGTTTTCCTTGGGATTAGAGCCATTCAAAAAATTCAGTTGTAAATACTTTTAATGTGTAGAAACAAAATTTAAGAATTGTGAACTACATTATTCATGTTTAGAAAAGCATAAGTGGAAGGCGCGATGGATTATATATTGGATGGATTATATATTGCTTGACTTTCAAAAGAATCAAAAGTATCATTCAACCAAAACGGTGATATTAAAATATTGAATAATGTACAACAAAGAAACACTTTGTGAACTTCTATTTTCAATTACATTCATTGAAAAGAAATGTAAACATACTGCAATAAAAATATTAAGACTTTACTTACTATTAAAATTTTATGTTGAAAAGTCAGTCGCCCCCAAGCACCACAACAGATATTTCGTATTTACGGTGCAGCGTACGTCACAGAGTAGAGATTCTCGGACGCGCCTGCCACCACTCCCGCTCTCCAGGAGAATAAGAGGTGAAAGCGGAACATGTGGTCCCGGAGGGAATATCCTCGGGTTGGGCATGTCTGATCTAATACATAATAGTTTCAGTACACACTTGTGAAACATTTTAGAGTTATAGCAGCGAAACAGTGAAATATTGTGAGTGTAATAAGATTCAGTGCAATCAGACATTTTTCACAAGAAGAAGAAAGAAGCAGCAGGAGAGGGAAAACTCTAGAAACATGGTACCTGGTATGGGAAAAGTCCCATGCACACGTAAGACTTTCCTATACCGATGTATGGAAAAATTTCAATACGTGCACTGTAAAAAAAGTTTGTGTGAATTTACATCCTGCGACGATGGAAATAATTCGATCGATGTGACACATAGTAAATAAACAGAATTCTGTAAAAATACATACTTTTGTTCTCAACCTGCGTCCGCCATAAAGAAATACATGCAGGACGTTTTCCCGTCGTCGACCGTGAAATTAGGTACGGGTCGGGAATCTCCGAAATTTCGTTGAATTTTGTCTTCAGCTTTTATAACCCTGTATCTACATGGGCACTCTGTATCCGTGCACTCTCCGTGTTTCTCGGTTGATCGGGACTCGGAGTGCAGGAGATCAGGTTATGCATTGTAATTTGAAAATACACTGCACGTATAATTACTAGGTGATTATAAATATCACCAAAGCTTTTTTTACAGTGTGTATGGGTTAAATACTTTCAATACATGTATGGCAAATTTACCATAGTTTTTTCTTACAGAGTAGGTTATGTATTAGATAACAAGGTTAACAACATTGCCGTCTTGAAAAATGTCCTTCACACTCTTATTATTTAATGACTTGAATAAAGGATTAAAAAGAAAAATTAATATTGCGGAATGGGAGCATAAATAAATGAATATTTTTTTATTTTATGAAGTTGGAAATGCCGAGATGGAAGTACTTATATTCTTTCTTAGAGTTGCGATATCCTTCTCCGGAGTCTTTAACCGCTTTATTCTTATATGCTCCCATTCCAGAATATTAATTTTTTTTCTTTCCCTATTGAATTTATTGAATAACGAGGGTATGAGACATAATTCAAGACAACGTTGTTTACCTCGTTGTCTAATTCATAACCCCGTTTTTTAATTTAAACGTCAAAATTAAATTTTATCGATTTTAGCGCTACCGCGGATGACTACGAATAAAAAAACTAACAGTATGAACATAGTGAGGCGGTCCGTTCTTTTATCATATTTAGAATTAAATTATAAAGCTACGGGCGAATATTTATATTGATACGCCTCTGAGTCAAAAGTGGACAAGCAGGTGGAACGAAGGGATGATTCATGAAATCATTCGATCATACGATCGACTGCGCGCGCCATCGGCTAATAAGTGGGGATAGCGTGGGACCAATACACTTTATAAATTGATCCCGGTATCGGTACCAAAGGGACTTCCCACGCGACCCTCTGCGAGGAAGAAGCCTCTCTTGGTCTTCATGATTCACTTGTCAATGAAGACAGAGTATTTCTTTTCAGTGCATTTTCAGCTTCTGGAAGGAAAGCTTCCTACCTGAGATTCTCCTTCGAGTGTTGTTAAATTATTTGAATTCATTGTTTTTGAATTAAAATAATCAATGTGAGTTTGTGGGGGTTAAAAAACTTTAATGTGTGTGTGATGCATGTAACGACTCTGCACCTTATTTAATTATAAAGACCTTGTTGTGCATGCTAGCATAATAAATTTTAAACTAACGGTGAAATGGAAATTTCTTTTATTTTGAGTAAAAATCGAAATTATGTAGCTTCTCGTAATGACCCTGCACCTGATTTAACCATTAGGACCTCGTTGTGCGTATAAGCTTGGCGTTGAAGAAGAATGATAATCTACTCGTAACGACCCCTGCACCTTATTAACAATAAGGGCCTCGTTGTGCGAGTAGAGCTTGGGATTTGAAATAAAAAACTCATGAAGGAGAATCAAAGAATTTAGTTAGTAAATTTGTATCAAGTCAAAATTGTGCATATTCGTAACGACCCTGCATCTTGTTTAATTACAAGGACCTCGATGTGCGATTATACAAAATAAAAATTAAATTTATATTTATGTGCAGTAACCTGAAATGGATCTTTTGAGAGAGATTCATAAAATAGAACTTAATTGATTATTAAAATACGCAATCATCTCTCCCTTGAGTGAATCCACAATCTTTTACTTTCATCGTCTAAGAACGATTTAAATTTTAATGTGAATTTTTATTGTAAGAATTAATCTTACTGAATTGTTCTTAATTTAATTTTCAAATTTAGTTACCAAATTTTTAGGGCTATTTTTAATATCCTATCAGTATTGGAATCAACTTATATCGTTGGTTGCAATTTACTGTACAGGAAAAAGTAAACGCAAATTGAACGAATGTCTCGATGAAAATAAAAATCATTGAGATAAGTTTGAAATGCAACATTACCATGACTAAAAATTAGTATAATTTTTAGTAAAATTAAGATCTACAACTAAAATCAGCCAAATGCGTAATTAAATTGTGAATATTGATGAACACAAAAGCGATCCCCGGTTAGAGAATATTCGATAATGTTACAATAGACTCCAGTAAGTCAAAATCTCTGTGCACGGAACGTTCTTTGAGTCGATGATCCATGTGAAAAAATAACAAACCCAAAAATATTTAATGTTTAAAAAGATATATAAATTTGATTTTATTTAACTTAAATTGAGTTTAATGCTTGTATAACAAAAAGAAAGGGTTTATATGAAATTTTGTCATGCATTGACAGTCTTCTTAGGTTCGAAAAGATTCATGAAATAGGAAATATTTAATAATTCGAAATCAATAACCTCGACTTGCCTGGCTTTTTGACAAAATCTACGTTGATTTAATTTGTTTAATTAATTTAATTTAAATAATTAATAACTAATGTAAATTTCCAAAGCATGATAGGAAAGAATTACTATTCGAAAAACATTCTTTATTGATTCCGTAAACAAATTGTGTCCATTCGTTGAAAAATACCTAAACTGTAAATATCTTAATGAAAATTGTTGAGATAATTAATAATTATTGTAAATTTGCAAAATAACGCAGGCAAAACTTATTATAAATACATTATTTTTGTTTCTTTTAACAAATCGAGACAATTTGTTAAAAAATAGATAAACTCTGAATTTGTTTATAGAAATGGTTTAAATAAAATCATTCTTGTAAATGTACATAAGCAACATATAAAAAAGTCATGAGAAAGACTTTTCTTAGCCTCATAAAAAAAAGTAATCGGAAAAATATTCTTGGTTAATTCAATAAAAAAATTTAGCTTTTTTGAAATTAAATGTATTCAGAAAAAAGATGTACTCCTTTCACTCCACTTTCTAACCACTAAGCTACAGAGAGATGAGAGGAAGAAACCTTTTTCTGAAACACGCTTTATTTTGCAAGATGTAATATACAAATCAATTTTTAACAGAAATCTGTATTATCATCGGAGATCGTAACGGACCGACCGTGGTCCATGGCTTGTTCGTTGAAAATAGCCAAAATAAAAATTTTTAAAGCAACCTAGAAAAGAGTATTCGGGAAGACATTTTTATTTCACTCCAGACACAAATTGAGCCTATTCTTTAAAAAAAGCCAAACTCCTAATTTGTTTATAAAAATTATTTAAATAATTAGTAAATCTTGGAAATTTGCAGAGCGTTACGGAAAAAATTCATGGGAAAGATATTCTTAGTTAATTTTGTAAAAAATTGAGCCTTTTCATTGAAAAATAGCCAAACTCTGAATTTTTTATTCGAAATTGTGCAAATAATTAAAAACTGGTAAATTTACAAAGCAACAAATAAAACAGTCATCGAAAAGATATTCTTAGTTGACTCCATAAACAAATGATGCCTATTCGTTGAAAAACAGCCAAATCCTGAATATATTTACGTAAAGTATCGCAAAGTATCGTTGAAAAGAGTTATTGGAAATAAATTCTTTATTGCTCCCGGAAACAAATTAAGCCTATTCGTTAAAAAATAGCCTAACTCTTAATTTTCGTATGAAAATTGTTTAAATAATTACCAAATCTTGGACATTTGCAGAGAATTATATAAAAAAAAGTCATTGGAAAGATATTCTTGGGTAATTTTGTAAAAAAAATGAGCCTATTCATTGAAAGATAACCGAACCCTGAATATGTTTATGAAAATTGTTTGAATGATTGATAATTATTGTAAATTTGCAAAGTATCGCAAAGAAGAGTTATTGGAAATAAATTCTTGGTAATTAAGTCACCAGGAAGATAGTCTTAATTAATTCTGAACAAAAAATTGAGCCTGTTCATTGAAAAACAGCCAAAAGACTATTTGTCGAAAAATGGTCAAACTCTGAATTTGTCTATGAAAATTGTTTAAATAATCAATAATCTTCAATTTGCAAAATATCCTTACAAAGATTCATCGAAAATTTAAAATATGCAAACTCTGAATTTGTTTATGAAAATTGTTTAAATAATTAATAATTATCGGGAATTCACCCAGCATCATAGAAAAAAGTAATCGAAAATGAAATTTGCATTGCTTGAGATTTCAAAAATACAGTAGAAGTCCGATAAGTTTCTCATTTCGTGGCTGTAGGGGCGCAAAATTCCAGGAATTGCGGACTTATCGGATGCCCCCTCTAGTAGCACGATATTAGGTGCGCGCATGCGTAAGAATGATGCGCAAATCATAAGCAAAATAGCACACGTAGTGGGAAAATCCCAATTAGTGTGCGTGCCGTGCGTGCGATGATGTTTTAAGGGGAGTTTACACTTATCGGACGGCAACTTATCGGACTTGTACTGTATGTAGTTTAAACTGGGAGGAAGTCATAGTCGTGGAAATTGTAACTAAAATATCAGTATAAAATTTTCATCGATAACGTAAACAGATAGATAAACGTCGTGACTCAAAGCTACTTCCAAAGAGAGGAATTAGTCATTTTACTTTGAGGTTATATGAAATACCCATTGAGGTAAAGTTACTGACTTCACGTTAAAAATACTCAAAATTACATTTTTTAACATAACCTCAAAATCCAAATCTTATACGAAGTTTCTGATTTTTTGACTTGGAAAAAATTTTGAAAAAACCTATTCGAAAGGCAGCCAAACGTAAACATTTGGATATTTGAAGGCTGGAGGGGCCCCCACCTCTACCGCGAGTCGTGGGGTGATTTTGTCAAACGACGTTCATTGGCTAAAAATAGAATCAAAAAAGGACTCAAGTATTTCGCGGAATATTAAGTATACTACTACTACTAATATAAGAATTATATTGTAGCATGACATCACGATCATAATAGGATAGGTGGAAATGTCAGGAAGGTTAGCATAGTTGGTACATCTTGACATGGGAATGCATACACCTTTTTGGAAAAAATATTCTAAACGTAAAAGCGCACTTCTGTTTCATCCTTTCATCGGGATTGGATATTTTATTTTATTTTGTGACACTGAAAGGTCATCAATCGACAAAATAATGGAACATGACTGAGAAAATACATTCTACACTTGACAAATATTACTATTCGTACACTGATGACTTACTTTTACGTTTAGAATATTTTCCCCGAAAAGTCGTATGCACTCCCATGACGTCATGCTAAAATACTCAATTCAAACCAACGAGGGCTGCCCACTCTTCGGGCCTCTTTATAATTGGTCAGCCACTGATGCGGACGAGACCGTACAGGGACCGTGGTGGGAGGTGACGGAACTGCACCACTTGAAATATCCGAGCATGGAGGACTTGGAATAGGTAAGCCTTAGAATAGGTGCACCTTGGAATACTTCACTTTAAAGTTATGCCTCGTGCACGTCTGAAGAAAATAAGAAATATAGTCGGATGCTGCACGTTTAAAAATAAGATTAAATTTAATATACCCATGTGTATAAAAATTAATATATCAAGCATATATAATCTCCATTAAGAGCGTGTATATTAAATTTCATATATATTCATGTTAATCACTTACAACAAAATCAGATCATTCTACTTTACACAAATTCAAAATAAGTTTAGCAGTCATTTTCGATCCTTAATAATAATAAAACATGATACCTTCTTCCTATTAACCAAAAATAAAATTGGATTTCAGGTCGAAAAGTTCAATTAAGCAAATAAATAACAGAGCTAACCTACAATCAACTGTATTCGCATTAAATTTTTACCATTTAGAGCGAATTTAGGGAAAAGTTCCACCCGTACATTGCACTTTCATTATAAATAAGAATTCAGTCGACGAACTCTAGATTATTAATTTAACTGCCAATAGTTGACAAGATTTGAAGAAATGAAAGCACTTTGAGTTTTCACGCAAACTGATATAACGACCTATACATTAAATTCAATACACATGTATATTAAATTCACTACACCAATGTATGTTACAATTCAGTAGCGGTAGTGCATATTTGCTTCACACACATGTATATTAAATCTCATACAGATTTTTCTAACAGTGTGTACAAGATGCTGCTGTCCAGCAGACCCCGCTTACTGCCATGTAGCCAATGAAAGCAATCTACCGGATACCAATCTAGCGCCCGGCACCGGACATCTACACACTGCATTTAAAAAAGTTTCTCGCTGCTTTTTTGATCGAGTGAACACGTTTCAAGTCAGCAGTGATTTATATTACTACTCGCGCTGGTCGTAACCGACAGTTTCGGACGGTAGTGTAACCTCAAAGTAAAGTCACTGATTTTACGTTAAAAATAATCCAAATTAATTTTTTCAATCTCATAAAACCTAAAAAAAATCAAAATCTTATACTTCTTTTTTATAAAAAAGAAATGAAATAACATAACAATCGTTTTCCTTTTTCTGTCTATATATAGGTATCTGACTGGCTACGCCGATGCAATCGATCATTTGAGGAACGGCACAGGTCACAAAATATCAGCCATTTTTAAGGCTCAATGTGGTGACTTTATTTATTTATATATTTGAAGCACCGTCCAGAATAACTTTCGATGAAGACTCTTTTGCCATACAAGTTTCTTTTTTATTCTCTTCTATCCGCAAGAATGCTAAAATCGATACTCGAATAATTCTGAAGTTTAAATTTGGAAAGGTTATAATTTATGTGAGCGTTTTTGCGGACAGAAAAGAATTTTAATAAAAATTTTAGAAAGGTAAATTTTGATGACAAAAGAGTTTTCATCCAAACTTATTATGGCTGATACTTCATTTGTTAATTAAAATTCATAATTTTCGAATAACCAAGCCATATTTTAGTGTAGCAACCTTTATTAAAAATGTTAGTATCGCCTACAGATATATTCATTATGCGCTCGCGGTAAACTAACGTGTCTGTAAAGCCGTCTTGACAGGCAAAAAGAAATCCCTCAGTCTCCGATCTCAATCCAACAGACTTGAGAAACATGTTGGACAGACTACCGAGAGCTCTTCTCTGCATATGATGCCGTAGAATTGACCATGAAGGGGCTTGTCAGCATGTTCTCTTAGTAGAAGCGTGTGTTCAGCTTCCTGCACACGATTTTTTAGCACGGAAGGTGTTAGTGATGCTAGGCCATGTGTAGTGTCGCTGGAATCAAATGGGAGGCCAAGATCCTCTGCGGCACGGTATAGAAACGCCGCAACATTGACGGCTTCATGTTGATGTACGAGTCGCATAAGAGAATCTGCACTAGTTAGAACTGAGCAGGCTGTAGCCAGAACCGTTCTTCGATGAAGACACTCCAAGCTCAGCAAGCCTCTACCCCCTTTATCTCAAGGTAGGTATATTCGAGGTACGGAATATCTAGGATGATGATTTCGATTATTATTATTGTCGTTAATTGTACTCGTTTTTACACCACTTATGAGGTAAGGTAAATGTCGCTTTTTTTCTTCGGGTTTCCCCATTAAGTGAAATCTACATGGATGGATGTATGGATTGATGAATGTATTGATGGAGGGATAGATTTTTAAAGTATCTTTGGATAATTTATTTTGATGTTTGTGATCTAGTAACTTTTCTTCATTTTGAAATTTTCGGTGGGCCGACCCGGTTGTACTTCCAGTGTGTCATCTTTCTCTTGTCGTTCTTCTCCTTCGCCTGAATCCTCTTCTACCTGAGTTTGCGACAGTTTGCGAATGGTAGCTCGATTTCCTCCTCTCCTCCCTCTTCCTCGAAGTCGCTCGAAATTTCGGCAATCTTTGCGCAGTCCTGCCCGTTGCAATTCATGCAAATGATGGAACATTTCAGCCCTGCCGTCCTGCAACCACATGTTGAGTAGCATCTTTTTTTGCATTTTAAGGAGAGGAATTTGAGAAGAGCCTCAGGAGCAGGATCTTGTGTCGTTGTGACTCGATCGGTGATAAACAGCAAATTAAATCTTGCTTCTTTCTAACCTACAACCGCAGCAGCACGACAGCATTCATTCCGAATTTACCATCAGATTCAAACTTGGTGTGGTGTTCAGAAGAATCCCTAAAGATGGGAATAGAACAGAAGCAATACTGGCAATACCTCAGATACAACGACAAAAGATCCTGCTCCTGAGGCTCTTTCCAAATTCTTCTTCTGCAAATGCAAAAAAGTATACAACTCATCATGTGGTTGCAGGAAGACAGGGCTGAAATATTCCGTCATCTGTATGAATCGCAACGGGCAGGACTGCGCAAAGTTGCCGAGATTTTGAGTGACGCCGAGGAAGAGGGAGGAGAGGAAGAAATCAAAGCTACCATTCGCAAACTGTCGCAAACTTAGGAAGAAGAGGATTCATCGAGAATTTCAAAACGAAGAAAAGTTACCAGATCACAAACATCAAAATAAATACATCAAAAGATACATCCGAAAATCCATCAATACATTTATCAATCCATACATCCATCTATGGAACGTTATTTCTCACATGTCCACTCAAAAAGTCGAAGTTGTCCGATCTAAGTTAAACTTAGGCAAAGTGTTTTGCTATTGGATAACACTTTATGGGGAAAAAATTTTGTCATTCGGATAAGCATTGACCGAGGGGGAGGGGGTGAAAATTTTGGGATTTTCGTGGATATCGTCTATTTCGGCGATTTTTAACTCTTCTAATACCGATG
>CAKNWT010295231.1:5520-16293 GCA_932066315.1 Andricus coriarius | reverse complement strand
ATTTTGCCAGGAATCTTAAAATAACTTGTTTATTCTCTTGAAACCTTATAAAGAAATCATTTTAAGTTCTTTAAAATCTTTTATTAATTACTTTTGAAATAATTTTTGAAATAAAACAAAACAAAAATTTTAATTTTCTATGAAGCTTTAGAAATTTTTTTTCTTCGAAATCTTTAAAAATCGATTTTGTTTTAAATTTTATGAAATCTTTTCAAAAGTTCTTAAAATTCCATAGCTAACCCGATTTTTTTCTAAAATTTTGTAGTCTCGCAAAATTGAAAAATTTTGCTTTTAAATGTTCTCTCAAAATTAATTAAAAAAATAAAACATGATTTAAATCTTCTCAGGAATTTTAAGAAGATTTTTTTATTGTCTCGGAACCCTTAAAAGTTTAAAAAACCTTCTTTTTTAATTTTCAAAATTCTTCATTTTTTCTTGATTTTCCTGAAATTGCTTCAAGTTTGAAATAATTTTTTTAATCTTTTCAAAAACAGTTTTTTTTTAATCTAGGAAAAATTTTATACATTTTTTCGACAATGTTGGAAATCTTTTGAAATTCTTAAAAGAAAACTTTTATTCCCTTTAAAAATATTCAAACTTAGTAAAAAGCATCTTTTTCCAAGTCTTCAAAAATTGCCTTATAATCTTCTGGATTCAATTTTGGAAATGTTTTGAAAAAATTTTCATTTTTATCTCAAAATAAATTTTTCAAAATAAAAAATCATTTTTTGAATAATTAAAAAAAAATTTAATCTTGAAAAATTCAAAATTTTTGCATTAAAATCTTTTACATCCTTTTTTGAAATTTTTTCCAACCTTAATATCTTTTAAATTGATAGTTTTTTTTTTTAAATCTAGAAAAATTTTATATATTTTTTTCGACAATTTTTGAAATCTTTTCAAATATTTAAAATAAAACTTTTATTCCTTTGAAACCTTTCGAAATGACTAAAAAGCATCTTTTATCGAAATCTTCAAAAATCTACATATTGTTTTAAATTTCTTGAAATGGTTCCAAGGTTTAAATTATTTTTGAAATTTTGTTCAAAACTTTTCAATCTTTTTTAAAATGAGTTGAAATGTTTTGAAATATTGTTCAATTTTATTTGGAAAAGTTTTTCATTCTCTTGAAACCTGTCATTCATAAAAAGATTAAAAATTTTTTTTTGGAAATCTTCAAAAATCGATATTTTTTTTAATATTATGAAATCGACATTTTGGTCGAAATTTAATGAAATATTTGCGAAACTTCCTAATATTTCTTGAACTAACACGAATTTTTTGTAAAATGTTGTAAACGTGCAGAATTAAAAAATTTTACTTTAAAATTTTCTACATTATTTTGAGAAAATTTAGAGAATCATTTTCAAATATTCTCTTTAAAACCAAATAAAACATTATTTAAATTTTACCAGGAATCATAAAAAAACTTTTTTATTCTCTTGAAATCTTCAAAATTTGCAAGGCAAACTGTTCGGCGAAATTTTCGGCAAAATTCTCTCCATTATTCTCGTACATCACAAAAAAAACTTGATAAAATTTCAGTCTAAAAGCCTTAAAACTTAATTCTGAAGCAAAAAAAAAAATTTAAGTCCGTTTTTATAATATAAAAAGCAAAAAATTTCACATTTTTGACATTTTAAATTGTAATTTGATATACACTTAACATTATTTTTTTTTAGTTCGAATATTTTGAATAGATATGTTGAAGTTTTGAAGGGATTTAAAGTTAATGTAAAACTTGAAATGATTTAAAATAATTTAAAAGAAATTAAAGATTTCAAAAAAAACTCTAAAATTTTTCTACCAATTGTTATAGGTTTAATGAGAATAAGAACAATTTCTATGATTCCTAGAAAAATTAAAAATGATTTTTTAGTTTGAAAAAAAATTTTAGGAGAATATTTACAAAGATAAAATTGTCAATAAAGAATGTGGAAGATTTACAGGCAATTTTCGTAATTTTACGGGATGTTAAATAAATTTTTAAGATTCAAAATTTAAAAAAAAGTATGGATTTCCATATTTCTTGCTTAAAATTGGTTGAAATTATATAATTTTGAAAACTATAAATTTATTGATTCATTCTTCAATCTAGACTATTTAGATCATTGAAAATGATAACTTTAATTTATCTTTTTCTTACAATTAAAAATTATATAATGTTAATACTTTAAGTTTGAAATTTTGTTTAATTGTTAAAAAATAATTTCTCTTATCTGTCTCATTAAAAAAAATTAATAAATGAGTAGATGAATTTGAGAAACCAAAGTTTTAGACATTATATACAACTTGATCACATTATGGCTTATGCCCATACCGAGGTGTCCGTGAAGGTAGCACGTCAATCAAAAAAATCCAGCCTTTTCTAGGTGGAGTAATTTGGTGGTTATTAGGTGGTGGTTTTTAATATTTGGTGGTCAAAATTGAAAAAACTATATTACTCTCAAAGATGGCGTGCCAACTTGATGCCTGCACGCCACTTTTTTTATTTAGAAAAAATTCCTTTTGAAATATTTTGGTGGTCATTTGGTGGTGGTTTTTAAGATTTGATGGTCAGAATTGTCGAAAATATTGATTCTTCAACAAATCTGGGACAACAGGCGCAGATGTTTCTGCGCATATGCGATTGGCGCGAAGTTTAAAAGCAACAAACACTATACAACAAAAAGCATTTTTTTATTGCGCGTATTTAATTATAATACAATCCAACATTTAGGTTGAAATCATTTGTTGGTTTTTTTTAAGGTCACTTGGTGGCGGTTTTCAATATTTGGTGGTCTAAATTTCAAAAAGTGCAGTATTTTCAAAATTGACGTGCTACATTTACGGTTGCAAGCTACTCTTTCACATTTTTGGAAAAATAATTTTTGAAATTGTTTGGTGGTCGTTTTTGTATAAATTTGTGCGATAGTTTTCAATATTTAATGGTGACAAATTACAAAAGCTACAGTACTTTCAAAATTGGTGTGCTAACTACACGCTTACACGCCACTTTTTATATTTAAAAAAAAATTCGGTTTGAAATATTTTGGTGGTCATTTTGTGGTGGTTTTTATTATTTGGTGGTCAAAATTGTGCAAGATTGATTATTCAAAAAATCTGAAACAACATGCGCATCTGTTTCTGCGCATATGCAATTGGCATTAAAACATGCCAAAAATAAATGGATTTGATCAATAAAAATTACATTTAACATATTTTTAACAGCATTTTTAAATTATAACCAAGTTTCACGATCATTGGCATGATTACTGGGACATTTATCTTAACCTGTCGGAAATTTTCTATTTTTTATTTTTTTAAATTCTTTTTGTTAAAAATTACTTTTTTTTAAACTGAAAATGTAACTATTCCATTTTTGAGCGAATACTGATATTTTTATTTAAAAATTCATCTTTCCTTGTTAAAAACTTAACTATTCTGGAAGAAAATGTAATTATTTTTTTGATAATTAAAGTATTTATTGGATAAAATTAGCTATTTGGTAGAAAATTACCTTTTTTGTTGAAAATTTATAGTTTCAGGTGGAAAATTAAACTGTTTTGGTAAAACATTTAACTTTTTGGTATCGATTTTAAAATTCAACTGTTTTGTAGAAAATTCAACTTTTTTCTGGAAAATTTATGTATTTTATTGAAAATTCATCTTCTTTTTGGAAAGTTCATCTTTTTGGTTGAGGATTCAAATATTTTGTTGAAAATTCGTGTTTATTTTTTCATTTAACAGGTTGAAAATTCGCTTTTTTTTTGTTGAAAGTTAATTTTTTGAACTGAAAATGTAACTATTCCATTTTTGGATAAAAATGTATCTTTTTTATTTGAAAACTTATCTTTCTTGGTTAAGAATTCAAATATTTTGGCAGAAAATTCAACTATTTTGTTGATAATGAAACTATTTATTTGACAAAATTAGCTCTTTGGTAGAAAGTTACCTTTCATTTTAAAATGTATAGTTTCTGGCGGAAAATTAAACTGTTTTGTGGCAAATTAATGTATCTGGTTGTAAATGCAACTATTTTGGTCGAAACTTCAACTATTTGGTATTGTGAATATATTGGTATAGTACAACTTTTTTCGGTCATTTTTTATATTCAAAAATATGAAAGAAAACAAAGTTTTCCATTTTTAATTCGGTCTTACGATCAATTTAGAATTCGTAAGTCCAAATTAAAAATAGGAAACTTTGTTTTCCATCATATTTTTGAATATTTGGTATTGGTTTGAAAATTCAACTTTTTTTTTTAAAATTCATCTTATTTTTTGAAATTTCATCTTTTTGGTTGAGGATTGCAAGGTTAAAGTTAATTATGAAGGTCATTTTGATGGGCGAGTATATTGTTATCTAGAAATTTTGTTGTGTCTCGCATTCTTCAGCTGTAATGTTAAATTTTTCCTTGTCTTTATTTGATTTTTGATAGCCAAAAACAATATATATTGTTGGTATGGAAGTCTGACTGACGAACTTGACCTTTATTTTTCTACAACGACAACTTGAACCAAGGCAATTTAGATAATAAAATTTCGTCGAAAACTATTCTGCCGCTGCATTGTTTTCCTCTAAAATTTTCTTGTATGAAAAATAAATTTAAATCTTTATCGAATAACTTTACCAATTTAAAGGGGGAGGGTGTTACGCCAAAAACTACTGTTGATACTTTCCGAACTTAGATAACATTCCATATTTCACATTTATTATTCATTTCCATAATTCAGATTTCAAACTGTTTCCCATATTCCCCTTTTTTCCTCCCTTTAAAGAATATGCGTTTTTTCTCAGGTTTTCAAGAAATTGAGTCTTTTTCTCAATTTTTTGCTTAAATTTTGGTTTTGTTAAAAAATTCTACATTGGACCATGTATGGGAAGGATGTAGGAGAGGAATGGAAGATAAGTGAAGCTAGAAAGAGAATTTCGCAAAGATTCTAGGGGAGCAGCACATTATGAATAAAGAAGAACTAGACAAAATTCCTTTTTTTTTGTTAACAATTAATTTTTTAACAGAAAATGTAACTATTTCATTTTTGGTTCAAAACTTATATTATGGTTTTTAGCTTAAAATTCAACTATTTGGTTGAAAATTCAACCATTTTTGTAGAAAATTCAACTATTTGTTTGAAAATTTAACTATTGATTTGGTAGATTTTTTTTTAATTATTTTTTTTATTGAAAGTGTAACTATTTTATTTTTGGATAAAAACTTATCTTTTCTGGCTGAAAATTCAACTATTTTGGTAGCAAATTCAATTATTCCGTTAAAACCCAAACTGTTCATTCGAAAAGTTAACTAATTTGTGAAAAATTAACTTTTTTGTTTAAAATTCATAGTGTCGGATGGAAAATTCAACTTTTTTGTGCCAAATTCAGATATTTTGTTGAACATTCGTCTTTTTGTGAAGAAAATGAATTTTCCTTTTTGAAAATTTATCTTATTCTCTGCCGATTCAACTATTTTATTAATAATTCGTAATGTTTTATTGAATTTCACTGGCAGAAGATTAGCTTTTTTTATTAAAAATGTAACTTTTCCATTTTTTCTTAATTCATCCATTTGGTGAAAATTAAATTATTTGGTTAAAAATTTAACTGTTCATGTGAAAAATTAAATGATTGGTAGAAAATCCACTTTTCGTTGAAAACTCATAGTGTTGCGTGGAAAATTCAACTGTATTGTGAAAATTTTATGTATTTTTATTTGAATTCAACGTCTTAAAAAATGTTTTTTTTTTCTGAGAATTTATTTTTTAAACGGAAAATGTAACTATTACATTTTTGATTGTGAAGTTATCTTGCTTAGTTATACTTATCTTTTCTAGTTGAAGATTCAATAATTTTGCTAGATAATTCAACTATTTTGTTTAAAATCAAACTATTTATTTCAAAAATTAACTATTTCATTAAAATTAACTTTTTTGTTGAAAATCTATTGTGCATTTGTGCAAGTGTGAAAATTGATCTGTTTTGTTGCAAAATTATGTATTTTGTTGAAAATTCATCTTTTTGGGTAAAAACTGAACGTTCTTTTTTTAATTTATCTTATTTTCTGTGGATTCAACTATTTTAATGATAATTCGCTTTTTTCCATTGAATTTTACTAGCGGCAAATTTAATTTTTTGGTTGAAAATGTAACTATTCCATTCTAGTTTGATTTTTTTGTATAAAAATTGAACTATTTGGTTAAAAATGAACCATTTATGTGAAAGATTAAGTTCTTGGAATAAAATTGACATTTCGTTGAAAATTCATAGTGGCGGGTGGAAAATTGAACTGCTTTCTGTAAAATTCATGTATTTTGTTGCAAATTTTTCCTTTTGAGCAGATAATGAATCTTCATTTTTGAAGAATCATCATTTTTGTTAAGGATTGAACAATTTTCCTAAAAATTCGTGTTTTAGTTGAATTCAACTAGTTGAAAATCGTTTTCTTCTTTTGAAAATTTATTTTTTTAAGCAAAAAATGTAACTCTTCCATTTTTTGTTGAAAACTCATATTTTTTAGGTAAAAATGATTCTTTGCTAAAAATTACATTCTTCGTTTAATGGGAGCTTCTTATGTGTCCCATAAGGGTTTACATTTTTCTTGTATCTCTTCCGTATTTCGTTACAAAACCCCCACACACTTGGGGATGAGAGGGAGACCTACACTGCAAGGGCCGACAAGTTAGTTTAATTCAACCAGTTGAAAATTGTTTTTTTTTTTTTTTTTATATTTTCTCATCAGAGAAGGTATTAGATTTGTGTAAAAGTTGACCCCCCAGTTTTTGTCAAATGTCCACGTTTTGAGACCCCCTGAACCCAAAAAACAGGTTCTTACGAATGTGTCTGTCTGTCTGTATGTCTGTATGTATGTGGGTATGTAGATTTTTAGTTTGTAGCACGATAATTTTCGAAAGAATTGTCAGATTATATTGGGTTTTGGTGTACTCTTCAAGTGTCCTAAAATAAAGGTCAACTTCGTTAGCCAGCCATTTTGGATACAAATTCAAAATGTGAGCACATTTTGAAAATTTTTGAGAACACTTTTTTTAAATATTTAGAAATTCTATGGACGGATATTAATAGTACTCAAAAAGTCGAACAAAATATTATAATGACTTTTTTGATAGAAAAAAAATTACCGAAGTTCTGGCATTTACAAAATTCCAGAAAACAAATGAAAATTAACATTTTAAGCCAAAAAACGCACGATATGAATTAAAGTCTGAAGGTGAAAATCATTGCTTTTTGAACACCCTACAATATCGTCAAAACAACTTTTTGAATTTTATGAAAAATCAAAAATTCTAATTTTGATGGCACAAAAAAATAATAAAAAATCAAAAATTTAATTTTGCGGTCAAACTAAGCAAGATATGGAAAATGGTGACAAGACAAAAATTGTGCATATGAAAAATATCTACAAATTTGTTGTTGATCACTTTTTGATAGGATGGGTAATTCTTGTTTTATTCGTAAATAATAGCATTAACAGTAGAAAAATTAAATCTTTGGGAAAACGACGCAAGGTACGTAAAAAGATGAATAGAAACAAATTATGCATTCAGAAAAGATCTGCAAATTTATTAGCAGTCACTTTTAGATAGAATGTGCAGTTTTTGTTTTAATCTTAGAAAATAAAATAAAAAATGAAAGAATTAAATTTTTGGACAAACGACACAAGCTACGAAAAAAAATAATAGACAAAAGTTGCTCACACAAAAAAGAGCTATACAAATGTGTCATAAATAATTTTTTATAAGAAGCGTAGTTTTTGCTTCAATCGTAAAAAATCGCATTAAGAATAAAAAATTAAATCTTTGGACAAACCGTACAAAATACGAAAAAAATTAATATACAAAAGTTGTTCGAACATAAATAATCTACAAATTTTTATAAACTTTTCTTGTAAACATTTTCTTAGAACCAGTTTACGCTAGGATGGGTGTTTTTGGTTTGGTTTAATAACAATTTTTTTTGTATAGGATGAGCACTTTTTTCAATTATAAAAACAAGACAATGAAAATACGTGTGTTTCAATACCAATGCATATTATGAATTGTAATAATATAAATTTATTGAAATGATACATTGTTCAAGGTAGTTGAGAATAAAATGTAATGCAAAATAAGAAAAAAATATTGAAGTAATTATGAGAAATAAAATTTGTGCTTTATATGGCAACATATGAATAAGGAATCCCAGGAATTTGATACGTGATGAGAATGTGTTCGTTACAGCCGAAGGAGCTTTAACAAAAGAGAATTCACAATTACCAAATTACAGTGGTCGATGCTCTGACCTTTAATTTGAAAAGGTCTCTGCACAAATGTGTGGAAATACAATGATCGAGCGCGTAGCGCGAGGTAAATACATTAACGAGCGCGAAGCGCGAGATACATATATTATCGAGCGCGAAGCGCGAGAACCAACAGTCGCGCGCCCTAGGCGCGCTCAAACTTGTGAGCGAAGCGAGCCGCGCGCGACCAGAATGTGCCCGTGCAGCTGGCAGATTTTTTTTTCTAAATTTATTTTTCGAACGGAAAATGTAACTGTATCATTTTTGGTTGAAAACTCATCTTTTTTAGTTGAAAATTAATCTCTCTTGACTAAAAATTACATTCTTTCTGATCATTCATTTTTTTATGTTCAAAATTCAACTATTTTGTTAAATCATCTTTTCTAGTCGAAAATTTAACTGCTTTGTTGAAAATTCGTCCTTTTGTACTGAAAATTTATACATTCATCAACGAAATACAAAATATTAAATCTTTCGTTGAGAATTCACCTTTCTTGTATAGAAAAGTCTCAATAACTTATTCAATAACATAGTATATGTGAAAACGTATTTCTCCATTTCCTTCTTTTGAAATCAAATATCCTAATTTTTTAGCAAAATTTGTTATTGGGACATTTCATGTAAATTTGTTCCAATGTTGAAAATAATTAATTTCTCATAAAAACGCGTATTGACATTTTGGAGTGCTTTGTAGATGCACTGAATATACTTTCCTCAAAATAAAAAAAGAATAATGTCTGCTTGCAAAGGAGACGTGTGTGATATCTTTTTAAAACGTGACAGCAAGTAAAATAATTAAAAATATTAAATTGTCTTTTGTTGAATAACAAATAGCAAAGACCAAATCTTGCCTAAGTAAAGCTGCTACTCAAAAAAGGCTTTGCGATTATAAAATAATTTTTTTTAAGTCTTATTGATGGGATATTCTTGACAAGAAAAAAACGAGACAATGATTATGATTCTAATGAAATTCACAAAATATTCACATTTGGAGGACTTTATTTTGTCTGAAGTCGAAAGACTATACATAGGTGGACATTGTACATTTTAACATGTGTATGCATAGTTGTGATTAAGCATTTATGTAATAACTTATCACTCCAAATTCAAGTGTTGCTTGACTTGAGTTTTTTTTTTTTTTTGACAACAGAATTACACGAAAAAAATGTATTCGTAACATAAACACAGCTTGTTTTTAGAATGATATATTAAGAAGTATAACCCTTTGAAAAATGTTTTTTTTTCTTTAATTTATTTTTCAAACGGAAAATGTAACTATTCAATTTTTGGTTGAAAACTCATATTTTTTAGTTGAAAATTAATCTCTTTTGACTAAAAATTATATTATTGGTGATCATTCATTTTTTTATGTTCAATATTCAACTATTTTCTTCAGTCATCTATTTTAGTCGGAAATGTAACTAATAAGTTGATAAGAAGACATGAACAATCCTCAGTAATGATGACACCGTGAATTCAGTATATTTGTAGATGTGAAAGAGAGTATAAAAGGGCTTCCACGTTCAACCAGAGTATTGCATTCTTTCGAAATTCTTCAAAAAATTTTGGAAAAATAAAGGTACATACGATTATTCTCAGCTGTACTACTATCAGTTTAACAATAAAATTAGGGATTTTTTATTTGATAAATTTGTGAGATATTTCTAAGCTAAAAATGCTTTTAAAATGTACTATTCACCTCCGTTTTAATTGTTTAGGAATATTAAAATATGATTTGTTGTAAGTAAAAGAGACTAATATCAATTAAACTGGATCGTACTTTGAACGCATAAGAGTATCAGTTATTCAAATTATTATTCATCGAGAATTGTCCTTCACACATAATAATCATTCCTTTGTTTCTTATGCTATCGTAGATATTTAATTATACGTATTATGTACAAATAACAAAGTATACAAGTGAATAATAATGTTAAGAATAAAACACTAGTAAGCCTTCTATATATGTAAAATCTTGTGTATCCAATCTCCAATTTGTTGTCTTGTGACAGCACGATACCTCTCAAAGATGTAGGATAAATAACCCATAGTATCCAAAACGTTGTTGACTTGTTGTATTGTAATGATTTGGTAAACAAAACAATCCTTTTCTTCGACCGACGATGTCTAAGAATGTTAATTTGTAAATTTTTTATGACTTACGGTCCACATAAAAATTAAATAAAAAATGAGCCAAAAACAACTTTCCAACTCAAAATTTATTCATTAAAACTCCTTTCTCCATCCTTTACGTACGTTTCGGTACAATTGCGTACCTTTTTCAAAAGGCTTTTAAACGTAAATACATTAATACTTCAAGTTAGCAATATTAATCAGAAAAATAAAAATAAAAAGAATAATTAATGTAAATTTGTACCTGAGATAAGATTGATTTCGAAAAGTAAACAGCATCGAAAAAGGAACCATAGAAAAATGTCACATTTTGAATAAAATTCAAGTCAAAACATTTTTGTAGTCAAAATTTTAAAATACAATTAATT
>CAKNWT010295226.1:7769-21880 GCA_932066315.1 Andricus coriarius | reverse complement strand
TAACATAAAAGAAATAAAGCTCCATCAATCCTCGACATCAATGAGAGCACGAGAAAAGAAGCCAGAGACAACGTGAAATGTTGCAATTTAATTATCCCATAGGTTCAGTCATTTCTCCGATTTCAGCAGAAATTGTTATGGAAGATTTGGAGGTCTTTGCTTTCAAGAAACTAGATTTTATTTTGCCTTTTTACTTTCGTTATGTTGATGAAAACTTATTATGTGTTCCTCTAGAAAAGGCGCAGGCAGTTATTAATGCTTTAAATGGTTTTCATCCAAAACTTAAATTTACCCATGAAATAGAGAATAATAATAAAATCAGTTTTTTGGACACAGAAATAATCAAAGGTCAGGATGGTAATATTATTACCAATTGGTATAGGAAAAGTACATATTCAGGTGGAATATCAATTTTCTTTTCTGCTCATCCTTTTCAAAACAAAATTGCAATAATCAAAAACTTGGTTGACAGAGCTCTAGGTTTGTCGGACATTTCATTTCACAAAGAGAATTTGAATATTGTTAGGAATATCCTTTTTCTTAATCATTACCCACGAAAGTTAATTGAGTAAAATATCACAATTAGCATTCAACAAATCAAAAACAAACACAGTAACATTTTATCTACAGATGATCAGAAGGAATTGAGAGAATATAGTTCTTTTAATACTTTTGTTCTTCCTTTTTTGGTCAAATTTCAAAAACTATTGAATTAATGTTAAAAAAATTTAATATTCATGCCATTTTCCGTATACCATTTAAAATGGATTCAATAATAACTTTTTGTAAAGATCCTTCAGACAAATTTGAAGAAGGTGGTGTTGTTTACAAGATCACTTGCAAGAACTGTAAGATGACTTATGTGGGACATACTGGCAGACTTCTTAATACTAGGGTGGAGGAACACAAAAGTGATGTTCGTTTGGGACGCTGTTATAAGAGTGTTCTAACTAGACATAGGAGAGGGTTTGTTGATATAGACCATGAGTTCGATTGGGATAATATTGTAATTTTACATAGTAAAATCAATGAGAGAAAGAGAGAATTCATCGAAATGCTTTATATTAAAAAACAAAATAAGTTGTCTATTAATTTGAAAACAGATTTGGATAAATTAAACAAAAGTTATTTTAGTATGATTAATTACATTTAGCAATAGATTTTCATGAGTCTTGACATTCTCTTATTTCCTGTTCAATCATGTTCATAACGGATTTTCCTTTAGACTCATACTTAGTTCTCAGGTATACAGTATTTGCCTTTATACCCACACTTAGTTCTCAGGTATCCAGGAGGTAGCATCGTATTTTCGTTGCTGTTCCCACGGTTCCCAGTTCTCTTACCTTGATAAGAGTGCTGTGTGAGCACCGAAACGTTGGTGAATATTATCCATGCGTTTTTATTGTAATTTCAAAGTAATAAAAATAAAAAAGACGAAAGAAATAAAAAAGAGAAGGAAGGGGATTTGGTTGGTTGCCTTCTCATTTTTCTTTCCTCTTTTTTATTTTGGTCTAAGGAAGCAAATTTTTATTTTGTTTTCAGGAATTGCAATAGGAGCATTTTGTAGTGTTTGTCCAAATTTTATCCTAAGATTCTTGGATTATTTTCAGGAATTTATACATTGACTTGAATGTTGGACGTTAAATGGGATTTTGGATTTGATTTTAATCTAATTTAAGATTCTTAAATTTATTTACTTGAATAATAAAAATTACTACATACCTTCGGCACTGCTTCCTGATAATCCTATAAAAATCTAAGCTTTATCTAACGAGCGAAACTCTCTATCTCTATTAATTTTGTTGAGCGCCAGGCCTGTTCGAGGCCACGTAAATTCTTAAGATCCAAATCCCAAAATTAATCAAATGAAAATCTAGAAATCTCGAAAAAAAACGAGAAATTAAATTCAAAGAACGCCGTGTACCGGCTGCTCGCGCGGTCAGCTCAGACTCGGTAGTTGAGCGTGTTTCGCAAATAAAGAGGTATCAAAACATCAACAACACAATAATCTTGTATTTAAAACAAATATTACTTGTAATTTATTTAAATAAAATGAATTGAAATAATAATAAGCCAGGTTTAACAATCATTGTTTTACAACCTTTCGAGTCTCGACATATTTCGAAGATTCATAATCCTAAAGTCAACTGAGGCTCTGATAATAATAATCTCCACTCCTTTATAACAGAATAAATCTTAAATCCTAACCTAATTCCTGAATACTAAACTAACTTCAAAAAGTTAGGCTTCCCTGCCCGGAACTCCATGCTAGGCAATTACAAAACAAAAACTTGAAAATTCTAAATGCTAACCTAGGATCGAGCTAAAAAAACTTCCAGAAAACTCAATTTAAATATTTTAACAAAACTCAAAATAATTATTTTCAAATCTCCGTGATGATTTAAACTAAAATTCTTAACAAAAATCAAATTAAAAACAATTCACCATGTCATAACCTAATTTATTCGGTTAGTAATAGACAAACTCAAAATCACCAGAAAATATTAAATAATCTGGACCTCTGAATCTCAACAATAATCCCAATAATCCACATCATAATATTCCAAACTTTGACATATTTAGTTTCTAGAGATTAAGCCTAGCTCGACTATCCCTACTAACTTTAAACTCAATCCAATAATTAACAAACACGTGGGATAATTATCTCAATAAAATTGGTAACCTTAACATAGGTCAATGGTACACTCAGATTTTGCCGAACGACTTTTCAATAAACGTGACTTAAATGAATCTGACAAAATCAATCCAAAAATAAGAAAGTAATAATTTCAACATAATTCAATAACACACTCAAAATTTATACGCAATTCTCGACGCTCAAAGTTTCCGTAAATCTCAAACATAAAAAGGGGTGGGGTAAGGGGAAAGTCCTTGACTGGATGTCATCTCTAAGGAATTCAAATTATGATTCTTCGATAGAACAAAATTGGGATACACCTTTTTGTCGTTAACGCACATTTGGTGCAAAACTCGACTGGGGGCTCAGTTTAATAAAATTAAACCTTTTTAGGTTACCACATGAAAGTGGAATCAGTCATAATCAAAAATTGGGGTTCGGTCTAAAACACAAGTCGGGACTCCATTACGTGATGAATAAGAATGAATAAGAAGGTTCAGTTAGAGAGTCTCCGTCTCCAACACGTGTGACGCCCTTTTGCGGACAGCAGCACAAAATTTGAGAATCAAAATTGACCTAATATGGCCACGTGTCGAGCGTAGTTCTCTTAGTTGCGACGATCAGGGACTCGGCCTCGGCCTTCCTTCTCCTCCTTCTATCCGCCGTTCCTATTAGTGGTAAGACCGCTACGGAGACGGGGTGGCTAGTTTACATTCCAGGGCAGTGTGAACAAGTGGAGCTCGGTACCCTGTTATTTTCTGTTTTCATCGTTCCTTCTTTCCATTATCGCCAGAATTGATCCATTGTAGTTGTTTCTTTGTCCTTACTCTCCAATACACCCATTCGATCACATCCTGGAGCCCGAAATTACCCTGGCTGATCAGAGCAGGATTTGGTTCGGTACCAATTGGTATCAGCCGACATGAAGAGGGCATTGTGCATTGAGATTCCCTAGTCATGTTGGGAATTGACGAAGAAATTTTTAATCGTGAAGTTTCCAAAAAGGTTTTACGCCAGGTAGATGAGTCGTTCCAGATTTTTCCTAACTTGCAGCGTTACTCCCGATCTGGCCGGCATCCTAACATGATCCTTGTAGATGAGGATCTACAGCTCCTTTGAGTCTGGCAGACGATAGTAGATAGAAAAGGCGGGAGAATTCAAACGGCTTGAAATGTGTGTCGATGGAATCTAGACGTTCTAAGAGTTTCTAGTGGCATCCAATTTGAGTCTCGAAGTCGAAAGATGTCCCTCGATGTGTCGATGAGTCCGAATCGTTACAAAAAAATAAAAGAAACGAACAGAATAAGTCCTTAAAATTATAAACCTTAAATCTAGCCCTAGTCATGGAGTTTTCGTACCACAGCCGCGATTTCTGACCTTATAAAATTAAATGCAAGAATTTACGAAAAATCTCTAAATGTCAAATAAAATTTTATTAATTAGAACTTGTGAGTTGCAATAATTTCTCAACGTCACAAACGATATCTTTAACAAACACAAGAGAAGGAATAAGGAAGATGTGACAATAGATTCAAGGCAAAATAATGTGCAGACAGAAGACAAGGTGTTTCTAAAAAACATGGTCGTTGCAATAAACTGATACCAAGATTTTGTAAGCGGGAATATGAATTATTAGGAAGAAGAGGAAATGAACTGATATTATGTAGAGATAACAAGATTTTAAAACGTCATGTGTAATATGTTAAATAGCACCTAAGCCGGAAGAAACCCAAGCCACACATTCCCTTAATTTTCTAGCAAGGCCTGTACCACAACCAGTTTTACAGTCTGAAAATGACTAATCAAGGGTCGAAACAGACCGAGGAAACGGCCCAAGGATGAAGTCAGTGCCTTCGAAGATAGAACGACGGAAACTGAAAAGAAAAGAGGGATTGTAGAAACCGGCAATTGGTAGTATTGGGGATGGGCTGGCAAAGGGAGAATCCCGTGATCCGAACTTTGGCATGAAGAATGCCGCCACCCATCCCTGGCTGCGCAGGGTCGATCGATCGATCCATCGATCGCTCGATTAGGGGCAGTAGATCCGTAGCCCTGAGCGCGTTTAGCTCCTGATCAATCTAGATCGTAGTAGAGATCAATTTTGGTTTATTAAGGATGCATATAATCGTTCAGTTGTAATGTATTGTATTCTGTATAGAACAGATATTAAGAAATAAATAACTAAACACGCTTTTATTCTTCGTGGAATTATCAATTTGCGTTCTATTGTCCAACGTGAAATTGGCTTTGATAGCTTTGCGCAAAATCAGCATTATTACTGTCCGACCGTAAATTCACATCTTTCGAGAATGCGATTTTACCGACCGCAATCTAACTTTACCATTTGAGGCGTAGCGATTTTGCTGCCGATTTTAATTCCATTCCCAAAATGTATTACCACATACTTAATTGTGTGTTTGGTATTTTTTGTGTGTTAGTCACTGTCAGACTGTCTTTTTACAAAACAACATTGCGGAATTTGAACAATGATTGAAAGAATATTGAAAAGGCTAGCGAACTCGTTTATTGCCTTATGTTTTTTTATATTGGAAATTAATATTTCCGATAAAAAACCGATAAAACTTTTAATACTCCTGTCAAAATTAATTCGATTTTTTAAAAATTAAAATGAAATATTATCAAAATTTAGGCTAACAATAAGTCGCTAGGAGTTATGATTATTTAAAAAATCATATTTTTATTTTGAAACTGCACTTTACATGAATAGACAGCCTTATACACATTATACACTTTAAATCGGAAGGTAGCTCAGGCAGTGACGCTTGGGCTTCATATAAGAAAGGTTGCTGGTTCGATTCTCACTGCCTGCACTTTTAAAAATTTTATTTGTTATTAATTCAAGTCTTCATAGATTTAATTTCCTTCAATAATCTTCAAAAATTATACAAATAATAATTTTTTAATGTTCCGTTTCAGGGCAAAACTGATTTTTTAAATTCTATCATGTTTTTCGCAAACAAATTTATTTTCTACAAGCAAAAATGTACCCTCCGTTGCACGGGCAGTAGCAAATATTAACGTATCTTCAATTGCTGTCATCCCCCAAAAAATCCAGCAAAAAAAAGCTTCCATAATAGGGGTCTTCTCATCCTTCAATTTTCCAATCATTTTTTCATTCACACGAAATGATTGTTTGCTACAAATATAGAATTTAAATAGGAAGCAGATTATTCTCAAGGTTCCCAGTATTTTTATATGCTCCGCAGTGGTCACTATATGGGGCGAATACAAACCATCAGAGTCGTGGATTGCATAGGTTTTTTTTTAGGTGTGTTAAGAAACAGACAGAAGCTGGCACGACATTATAAGGTTTCCCTGCGAAACTCTAAGACAGCGAAAAAATCGCAGGCACCTTCAGTATATTACAAAAAATTCGCAGGACCAATTTATTACATCCTACAAAATTTGGTTCCAATAGGTAGAAGGGTGTGGACGCCTATTCAGACTAAAAGAAAAGCATCGAGTATTGAGGTCTCTAAATAACCAAATTTTACTTATTTTTTAGGCCGAGTATAAGCCAATGACGCGGACCGGGTGAACGGAACGGATACGCTACAGCGTATCCTTATAGTATCCACATAGTATCCTTTCCGTAACTTGCAACAACACTCAATAAAAACAGCAAGATTAATATTTAAATTATTGCAATCATGATTCTCCGTTAAAATTGCTGTTAGAAGGTCATGGAGCAATTGCAATCGGTTTTTTTTGCAGCGTTAAAATTTTAAAAAGTACAATACCTGTTATTAACTTCTGCTGAAGACGACTTCAAGCGCACCGCTAAAGTAGCTTTATTGACTGAGACTCTATTTGTAAGACTGGGACACTGTTTGTCTTAACTACCAGTTATCATAATTTTTATTAGACCGAATCCTCATTTGACACCATTTTCATATTTTCGAATTTCTATTCCCCATAATATTTATTATTAATAATTTTCATCTAATACAATTTCTGTTTTTCCGAATTCGTATTCAACATAATTGTCATTTTTCCGAATTTCCGCATAACCTAATATTTATTGCCACGAATTTCTACTTTTCATATTTTACATTTACTCGAATTATCATTTGACATAATTTCTAGCATTCATTTACATGAATCGCCATTTGTCATAATTTCCACTTCATCGAATTTCCATGTCACAGAAATTTAATTTGTCCTATAGCCCATCCGTCCTAAAATAAAAACGCGATATTCAAATACAAAAACCCTGATTGGTTGATTTTGAATTTTGCGCCTTTATTTTAGGCCGGATGGGCTGTAGCAAAAATGCAATTTCGGTGACATGGCAATTTGACAAAGTGGGTATAATGACAAACGGCAATTCGTTTAAATGAATGCTAGGTTATGTGGTTATTGGGGAAAAAAGAAATAATGTCAAATGATAATTCGAATAAATGTAAAATATGACAAGTGGAAATTCATGCGCCTTGTGAGTGACTACATAACATCTGGTAGGCCGTTTACAGTAAGGGTCCGAAAGTTCGCTGACGATCTGTGGATCCACATTCACGAACTGAACAAAAATCCACCCAAATCCGAGGAATTCGAGACTTTTAAGAGAGATTTACGAGGTTCGACTGCGCTGTAGTCATACAGAAGGAAGGCTTGTCCACCATAGCCATTTTGGTAAACCAGATATACTATCTCATCTGGAAAATATCGTGTGAAAACTTACAGCGTCACGTTCCAGAGGGGCGTCTTTCAGGGCGACACCATGATCCCTCTTTTCTTTTGCAACACACTTACGCCACTATCTGCTCTGTAGAACATCGATAGTTACACACGAGAGATAGGTACGGACTTTGGAATAGACACGTATGCTAAGATTCATCTGAAGCGAGGACGACTTGCTGGCGTTCTCGATGTCCCTGGGCACGCGGATATGAGTCTGTCGGCGTTAAACAATATATCTGCAACTAACTTACTTGCCCTCCCGGTTCTACTCTATTCGTTCAAGGTGATGAAGGAAATCAATGCTCTCGACATCGCTACGCGTAAGATCATGTATATGAATCCTACGCCGTAAAGGCAGGCGCAGACGTCTTAATGTCCAGTGTCTTTATAACAGAATAATTCTCTATACAGCTCACTTTGTTAAAAATGGAAGAGATCCTGTCCTGAAAACAGAGGGTTTCATTCTTGTGTGATAGGACGGTGTCAAGATGTTCCAAGGGATAGGTGCAGAGCATATCATGCACATTCTGAGTACCTACCACACATACTATCCGTGTGTGTCACTCACGCGGGAAACACGTATGTCCAGAGACAGAATGTGGCCCTAAGAGTGCTTCACTACCATCATTGTCGCCCTTACGGTGTTGGCCACGACCCTGTTTTGTTGAACGCTTCGAGGGAGATAGAATAATATGTCAAGAACGAGAAGTGGCGAGTTTATGGGAACTACAAGTTCTCGTAATTCATAAGTCGCTCCGTGTCCTCCAGACACACAAAGTTTTCGCCGAACCGTGATTGTGATTCCATCGTGCCATGTGGACACCCATCTCACGGTCGCGAGGCCTGGCCATAAGTATAATTTTTCGCGGTTCTACTGGAAGCCAGTGTCATATTTCTGAATGGAAGACGCGCCCAGGGGGGTTTAGCCAATTTTTTATTTACATATACTTCAATATCAGGGGTGAGGAAAATGCATAAAACATTATCCATATCGAGTACTCACTCCGAAAGGCCCGGATGAAGAAAGCAAAGGGGAAAAACTTCCTACAACAGTTCCTCGACAAACGGATGCCCAGCACCTTCCACCGAAATTTGAAGGATTAGTCGATGTCAGTTGAATTAACGTTTGCTTTCCTTAAATCACCCAGATTAAAGTCGGCTTGCCATGTGCACCCCGAGCACATCGGACAAATACTATCTGGTTGTCCAACTCACGCGGGAATGACTTACATACAAAGAGACATTGCGGCACTAAAGAGTGCTTAATTTCTATCTCTGTCACTCTTATGGCATTGGCCATGAGAACTATATGTTATAAAATTTTCAGTACCAGACAACAAAAACATCATCGGTTCATCATCTGATAAACATTGGTGCTCTCGAAAGTACCAAGCCTTCACTGATTTGTAGCTTGAAAAGCATCCCTGTATGTCAAGGAAATTCCGAGACACTTGCAGGGAAAATGCCGAGGGCGGTTGTCCTTGAGTCTCTCCGTGTCCTCAGGCTGTACAAGACTTTTCCGGACCATCGCATTGAGTCCGTTTCGAACTATAACCACCTATCCCACCTGTTCTATTTCTCATTTATTATAATCGTATTAAATTTGCATGGTTTTAGGCATACAGTCTTGTTCTTTTATTTATTTTGTCCAAAGCAATCACACTAAAATGCAGTCCAAGTTATAAATATATTATATACGGTTTTGACAAGTCATTATTAAGAGTATTAATTATCTTTATTACACAGGCCCACAAAAAAATTTCTTGTTCTGAGTCTTGGATGCCAATATGATATTCCCATGTATTTTTCCCCGCTGAAACCGAATCCGCAACCCTTTTTACCTCTACACGTCAGGATTTTGACGTAACCTCAAAAAACACTAGAGAAATCCCTTAAAACGGTCAAATAATTTACTCCATACCACTTTTACCCCCCCCCCCCCCCCGAAAAAAGGGGGGGCCCTGAGCTCATAAGCGCCTAACCTCGTGATATATTAACTCCATAACCTCTAAACCCCGTAACCTCATTTAGTAAAAGAATCTGGTTCGGGAAAACAGAACAATTTCGTGAGTTTTTCTTGTGGCACACAGTCATGGGTAAGTAACTCTATAACAGTGAGGGTGAATATAACCTCAAACCCTTCAAAAGCTCATAACACTTTCATTGCATTTACTTTGTTTACATTTCTTTGATGGTATGGGATGGTGGTCGTGGTCTTAACGGAATGAAGGGGTTTTGAGGTTATGGTGCTGTGAGATTTTGTGGTTACAGAGTTACTTACCCACCTCACCCATGACTATGCTCCACAAGAAAAACTCACGAAATTGTTCTGTTTTCCCGAACCAGATTCTTTTACTAAATGAGGTTACGGGGTTTAGAGGTTATGGAGTTAATATATCACGAGGTTAGGGGATTATGAGATTATGGTGTTATAGGGTTACCAATTTGGGGGGGGGGTGAAAGTGGTATGGGGGAAAAATACATGGGAATATCATATTGGAATCCAAGACTCAGAACAAAATTTTTTGTTTGTGGGCCTGTGTTATTTTTCTAATCGATTATTATCTATTACCATCGTCTTTGACGTTTTACCAGTTTTCCTATATTCGAAGTTTCTATCTGACTGCAGTTAATAAAGACTATTCTGACTAAGAGCCCGATAAGCTAAAATTATATTTCAAAGAAAAACAATGGATACTTCAAAATCGAAGTAGTCGAATAAGACAGAAAAAATAGTTTTCTTCAGTAGACTGGCTCTATTTGGAACTGAACGCTTTGTGGAATTTACCTCTTATTGGAATTGGATTCTTTTGGAATTGTTTATTTTTAGAGCTGGAGGATAATTATTGACGACCCTGGGTTTAATAAAAACAAGCAGAAAAAGATGACCAGCACGGAAACTACAAAATAAAGGATTTCTCTCAATGCTAAAAAATGAAGGACAACTAAAAAGAAGGTATAGTTGACACGCCGGGAGCTAAAACGTCCCATAGTTTTGTTACGAGCAAAAATGTCACACAAATATTCCACGCGTAAAAATGTTCCAAACAAAACGCACGGGCAAAAATGTCACAAAGATTTTCAACGCGCAAAATTGTCTAAACAGAAAATCACGGACATAAACGTCAAACAAACATTGGACGCGCAAAACTGTCCAAAACAAAACTCACGGGCAAAAACGTCAAATAGATTTTCAACGCGCAAAATTGATCTTTTACAATTTTAAAAAGAAAATCACGGGCTAATCTGTCACGGCACAACTTTCGATCGTCACACTTTTCCTATTATTACATTGAGTTCTTTCTAATTTGATGCTAATAATTTTCAAACAAATTCTCAGAAAATCGAATAAAACTACACTTTGTATAATAAGAAATGCCGATGTCTCTTCATGATTTCCAATTAGTCCAGATTACCAATAAAGAAAAATCATTAAAACTTGATGATTTTATATTACTATTTTTAATAGTAATGATACTATTGTTTATCTTTTATCATCATCATTTGACCATTCCTGTAGAGAAACTACTTTTTTTTTTAATGTGAAAAAATACAGAATTTGTTCTAGATTCAAATGATGTAAAAAACATTTTTTCAACGAGAAAAGCTTTGTACTATTAGGTTTGTACGAAATGTACTATTGACAAAGTCCTTGCTTCGGACAGCAGTTTTTCGTACAAGAAATTCCTGTCAAGAGTTTCATAATGACATTTTAGAAAAATTTGAATAATTCATTTCCTATACATAATCTAATTTACCTTTATTGTTCTTGTATCATATTTGTTGTTTTTTTTTTTTTTTTTTTTTTGAAATGTTTGGCATGTCCATCAAATTTACTTTTTCAATCATGTTTAAACTTTGAATAAAAAAATCTATAAATGAATTATAAATGTATATTCCAAATTAATGATCTTTCTTTAAAACGTTTTAAGTTTCAAAAACAAAATATAAAATTCGAAGTCTTCAAATCCTTGCTGAAAATTAAGTCATCTTCTTCATTGAAAAAAACAACTTTTCTTCTAGTAAAATTCAATTTATTCTCATACATGAATACAAAAGTAAGATGAACACTTTTTATGAATAATTTAAACTATTAACTATCTCTTCTACTCCAACAATAGCTCACCAAGAAAAAAATTCAAAATGAATGTTTTAATTACTCGCTATCGCTATCCCCACTAGGTAAATCATGATCTTGAGCTGAGTTGGTTGTTCTCAAATCGCGATAAAATGATTTATACTTGGAGTCAATGTATTGAATCAATTGCATGAGATTTTTATACGTTTGGACTGTGATGGTCTTTCTCTTCGGATAAAGAGTCGATAATTGAACATTTTTTTAATGTCTCTCAGAAATCGTTCTTTTCGCGATGTCCACCTTACGGGTCTTTTCTTCGTCGTATACCATATAAAGAACAAATCGTCTCTGTAGATCGAGTTTGGTGGATCTGATTTTGAGCCAGTTGATTTTTTCTTTGTGCACGTCGACCTTTTGATTGTCGATTAGTTGTTGCAACTTCTGTGATGACACAAAATATGTGGTTTGCATTTTAGTGACCACAAATTTTGGATCTTTTTTTTGTTGGATTCTTTGATAATGTCCTGAAAAAAACCCGAACTCGATACAAAACCGAAAAGTCGGAAAACCGCACACCCTTAATCCTTATGTAATAATTTTTGATTCACACTCTTCATTTTTGATGCATAAGATACTAAAAATACATTGAAAAGATTAAATATTGGTTGGCGGAACTGAAATTAAAAAAAATGGAATCATTAAAATTATCAACATTTTCTTATAGCTTATATGTACATCTGGTCGAAAAATGTTGCTGGAAGAGGAGCACAAGAGATCGCTTCGTGTTTGAAGGTTCATTTGAAAAATCACATCACGAAAGCAATAGGGCATATCATTCTTTATTCCGATTCATGCGGGAGACAAAATCGAAACATAAAAGTCACACTTTTATTGAAGCACTTCTTGGCTTCAAGCAGCGTCGATTTTATCGAAGAGAATTTTTTTTATGTGGGCATAACTATAATAGCTGCGAGAGATATTTCGGATTGATTGAGAAAGAGCGCAAATTGCGTGAGATCATCAATCACCCGGATCATTGGATAGACATAATCAAAGATTCCAAAAAAGAAGATCCAAAATTGGAGGTAACTAAAATGCAAACCACAGACTTTGTGTCATCACAGGAGTTGCAACAACTAATCGACAATTAAAAGGTCGACGTGCACAAAGAAAAAATTAACTGGCTCAAAATCAGATCCACCAAACTAACAATCAAACTAACTAACCAATTCTAAACTAACCAAACTAGATCGAGAGAGACGATTTGTTCTTTATATGATATACGACGAAGAAAAGATCCGTAAGGTGGACATCGCGAAAAGAACGATTTCTGAGAGAAATTAAAAAAATGTTCAATTATCGACTCTTTAGCTGAAGGGAAATACCATCACAGTCCAAAAGTATAACGATCTCATGCAATTGATTCAATACATCGATTCCAAGTATCAATCATTTTATCGCGATTTGAGAACAACGAACTCACAAGGAAGGTTGCCCAAGTGTCCGCCTCCGATTTGATTCGTTCTGAAGTATGTTTTAGAGCACTAAAAAATAAGGTACACGTATTTTTTTATACGTGCTAGAATTCATATTTACGGGGTGAAATCACCCTTCAAAGTTTTCGAATAATTACTTTAGAAATATACTTTCCAGAGAAATTAATCATTAGGAGGCAGTGTAAATATTGTTTAAACTGTAATTATGTTATTAAATTGCAGTAAAATATTAATTTCCAACCATCACCCCCCTAGACGGGGGGTTAACTACCCCCTATGGCTAACGTATACAAAAATTCCTGATATCATCCGAATCAAATTTTATTTTTGATTGATTAATGAAGTGGCATAAAAAATACAAGACGTTATATCTTTTCACACTCCGTGTCAGATTTAAACAGGGTAATCAACCCTTAATTAAAATTTTCATTTCCTTAATCGTTTGCAACAGTTGCAGTTTAATGGTCGTAGTGAAAAATTCTCTTCTGGGCAGATAACATTGTGCAATAACCCATTTCCTTCCTCTGTTATCCCTCCATTTCCCAATAATCCCTCCATTTTTCAAAAAAAAAATTATCTATAATGTTCAATTTTTAAGCAAAAAGATGAATTTTCTACAAAACACATATATTTTTAACGAAACAGTTGAATTCGTATGAAAAACATACGAATTTTTTAAATAGTAACGTTGCGTATACGCAACAGAGGAAGGAAATGGGTTAAGAGCATCATTAAATTCTTTAATTACAAATTCTGTTATTTCAAATAATTTATCTTTTCTTGTTCCCCCTGCTTCTACTTACTGAGCCCACCTTCTTAACTGACGTTTAGAAGATAGACGTCGGAACATATGTTGAACAGTGTGAAATTTTCTTATTTTCTTTCCTCTGTCTGCGTTTTTCCAGTATTAAAAAGCTGTTCTTTTATGTTCAAAATCCACATCAGTGTCTTTCTGCGAGCAAATTCCCACAAGTTCATTCTCTTCTGTCCAATTGATTTTGTCGTCATCATCATCATCAATTATTTCAATTTCCTATTCTTTGAACGGTTCTTGAAAGTCTAAAGACTGTTCCTCATATATTTCCACATTGAATTGAAATATAGTGTCAAGTAACAATTGTTTAAATTTGTCTGCCAAAAAAGTCTCCTCCCGTGTTATAGGTGTCTCCGTTAAATACATTGTTTGAAACGATGCAAG